>JAPKID020007461.1:0-10261 GCA_026931265.2 Tropidonophis doriae | reverse complement strand
AAAACAAGCAGCGGATGAGTCTAGGACTCATCCGATGCTTCCGGCGGCCGGAAGCCATTCGAGAGTTGAACTGTTGAACTTCCAACTTTCTGATTGACAAGCTCAGCATCTTAGTCACTGAGCCACTGTGTTTGTTATTGGATTTATGTAATTCCATATATGAATATGGAATTTATATATGGAAATAAGGGGCAAATGCATACTAATTTTCTTAGTAATTTCCAAACATCAGAAGTTGAGCTTTTCAATTTGTGATCATATTTAATAAGAAGAGGTGTCCATTGACTGACCTTCAAACTCTTCATATATAGGTCATACATTTTAATATGACTGTGTCAATGTATATAGTAGAGCACTTATAAGTATGCCATTTTTTACAAAAGTGTATGCACTTTGAGTTGTCAGCCTAGAACTGAGTGGGGCATGATACCCTCTTTCCCTGAAAATAAGACCCAATCAGAAAATAAACCCTAGCATGATTTTTCAGGATTGCTCATAATATAAGCCCTAGCCGCCAAAATAAGATCCAGTTGAGATCATCAGCCAGACGGATGCAATTAGCACTGTGTTTCTTCAAAATAAGACCTAACCAGAAAATAAGCCCTTATGCATCTTTTGGAGCAAAAAAATAGTATAAGACTCAGTCTTATTTTTGGGGAAACCTGGTATATTTGAGTAAATCTCATTTTGTAATTTGAATTTAGAACAATAAGAAGAAATGTTAACCATTGGGAGCAATGTGATAGCATTAATTCTGAATGTTGCCAGAAAAGATTAATCCAAGGTTTTAATTTGTACCAAGAATGATTTCATAAGATAAAAAAAAGTATTTACCTTGTCCTGAAGTTTGCTGGTTGAGGATGCCCATCATATAATGATAAATAGTCATATTCTTCTTCTAGAGCAAAAGACTGAAATACTATCTGTATTCTATTTCTTTCTTCTGCAATTATGACCCATGTACAGTTTGCACCATTTGGATATCCATATGGAAAGCCTGGACTTTCTATAGTTCCATTGAGTCCTTTTAAAGTTCCACCACATGTATAAATAAATCCTGCAAAAAAAAAAAGAAGGGATTGTAAACTTGGAGTTATTACAAATACCTTATGGTTTAAAATAAATCTTTAACTGATTCTATACATTTATTCCAAAGGACATATACTTTGGGCAGATGGAGGACCTGTCAAACCTACTTCCCTTAAAATGTTACTTTCCATTGAAACTTCCAAACACAAACAGGGAGTAAGTTCCAATACAGGTTCAAAAAACTCTTTTAGTGTCCCTCCTGACTTTAAGCTAGCATGCTACAAAGGTAGTATACAGCCCATTCAGACCTGGCTTGCCTTCCCCTCTGCCACCAGCCATAGGAGGAAGGTATGACAGGACGAAGAAAGAGGCAGTTGTGGGGAAGGAAGCAGGGAGATTGAGTACAGACCGGGGCCTCTGGGAAATGGGGTGATGGATGGCAAAGGGAGAGCAGGCAGCATGCAGGAGGAGGCCTTTGACAAATTCTGAGTTTAGCCATCTCAGATCCTGGACAGAAAATAATACACAGAGAGACTGCAGTAGCTGTAAGTTCAGGGTTTTTTTTTAGTACTGGGTCTATGGGCGTGACTTGGTGTGGATCATGTGACTGAGTGGGCATGGACATGAGTGACGTCAAGTTGGCCATGCCCACTGAGTCACATGACTACCCCACTAAGCCATACCCACCAAGCCATGCCCACAGAACCAGAGGAAAACAATTTGAATACCACCACTGGCACGCTACCAACTCATTTTTACTTACAATACCACATATTTTTTAAAAAAGAATGTGTGTATGTGTGTGTTAGGGACATACATACATACATACATACATACATACATACATACATACATATGGAAATGAATTCTATTAATCTACCACCACAACCATTTGAACAATTTGCTCACCAGGACTAGCATTTCATGAATAATCAAATGGCCTACCAACCAATTTTACAAATATCTGAATTCCCGATCCCAAAACTGCCAACCCTCTGTACAGAGTAGAAAAATATTGTTAAAGTGGATTCATAGGGAACCAAACCACAGTGTCATAAATTCTCCCTTTACTTTTGAAGCTCCAACTTCTCAAATTCTTGAAGTTCTCCATTCACATTTGGAATGGAAAGTGTAGTCAAGGACCTTTATGTTTTATCAGTCTTCACTTCTGCTGAAGAGCATCCCACCCACTTCTCTAGCCACAGAGCAGAATATTATGACCCAGTTGTTAAGCAGAATTTCCACTTGAAGAGGGGAACATAAATTTTTCAACATGCTATTATTAAATAGCAAAGCCCCAAACCCAATTTGAGACTGGATTGCCAGAGAATTTCGCCTTGTTCTTTGTATACACTGCAGCTGCTGAAGCAAATAATTATTAGTGGGATGAATACTTCACCTAGGGATGAAAATAGGATCTTAGAATTATGTGTGTGTGTATGTGTGTGTGTGATTGGTCTTTCCCCTTGCAATTAATCCTTACTGCTTTGGTCGATGTCTTCAGATGTAATTTGCAAAACTCTTGTTTTGTGAATCTACCTTGACATATTGCACCTTTTGGGCACATTACATGAATAAATTGTCAAAGCAGGAATTTCCATTTCCTCTCCTGTTATCTCAAAAGGAATGTGAACAACAATTCACCATACTGAATAACAATAGCAAGTGGGAAAGAATAACTGAATATTTAATGTCTTGGTTTTTTTTTTAAAAAAAATAATAATACCCATCCTCCTTTCCCTTCTGTCAGAGAACAAAATTATAAATCTTGGCTTGTCTGCTATCCACATAGAGTGCCAAGATGATACACATAAAGACAAAGGAAACTTTTTCTCTGATTTCTTCTTACTTATGGACTTCTACCACCATAACTAAAATCATCAATAGGAATATGTTGGAAAAAGCAGTAAGGATTGGTGCAGGGATTATGAATGTGGACATGAACACCACAAGAAGAATTAAAACTGGAAGTTAACTAGGTGTACTGACCCAAGATTCCTTAGAAAGCAAGAAGCAAAGTCTTGGTCCCGGCAAAACCCCTTCATTTGTATGACTGTGAATTCCTTTCATTCACAGTCAGAAAGGCTTTGCAAAACAGTCTTTCCAAGGAATATTTATGAACACGAACCTTATCTTTTTTGAAGCACTGCAAGATAACTAGTTTCCAAACCAGTGATGGGTTTCTGCCGGCGTTGCTGCTGGTTCATTGCGCACATGATTTGCGTGCACAGTTGCCTGTAAATAGTTCTGTGCACGTGCAGAACATTAGAAATGTCAAAAAACATGCTGTGGCAACCGGAAAACCAGTTCAGGGGCTTGGCGAGCCTGCCATCCCAACCGGTTCAGTGACCCAGTCGCGATTTCCAATACCGGTTTGCCTGAACCAGTGTGAACCAGTAGCAACCCATCTCTTCCAAACGCAGGGCAAGGCAAAACTTAACACACAGTCTCTTATAGTCAGAAACAGAACTTTCCACTCTTGAAATGATCAAATGAATGAATGGTTTCCTGCAAAAGTCTCCTCTCTATTTGCTCCTCTGTTTCCTATGGGAGGGGCCAATCACTTCTAAGGTGTGGCTTTACTCCTAAGTCAACCCTGCATTCTTAGTTATTCTTGTTCATGCGCACACTGGGAAGAGGCTCCAGCTGTTCCTCTGCCTCACTGTTCCTCTAGCTCCCTCTCTGCCTTCAATGCAGAGGCCTCATCTGAGCTTTCCTCAGCCCTCAGGACTAGCCCGTGTTCTTTCCCAACCTCCTATCTCTCTGACTCTGCTGGCCACCGGCGGGCCATAAGACTAGGCTTAGATTTACTACTACTTCCTTCCTGCCTACATGTTCAATGACAAAAGGGTCAATGCCAAAGGGAACATCAAATATGTTCCTCACAAAAGGAGCATTCAGGCTGTTCCATGTTTCATCTATCCAGCAAGACAAATTCCCATCAAGGCTTTATCAAGAAGTATACAATAGGTGTGTACTCTCCTTTGTGTGTCTCAAATCCATGCATCATCTATTTTTGCATAGCTTCAATATGTAACTATTTTAACTGAACACAACAATAAGCAAATTTCATCCAATGGTTTATTTTGTCAGCACTCTTCTCTTTTGCTCTGCAATGCATGATTCAATATATTATTGGATTAATGCAAATAGCTTTCCTGTAAACCTTTCTCAAATAATTTTGGTCCGCTTCTATCAGCTGTTACCAAAATATTTTGGGGGAAGAAGTGTTATTTTCCTTTCTCAGTATCATTCCTTGCCTCGTCAACTCTTTTCTATTTTTAAATCCCATCTGACAAAAAAACTTCAATTGTTATTTCTTTTTAACTGACTGTTAATTCTGTAGAAGCCATAGGGAGTATGCTTGGTTTCAATATTACTTTTCAGAAGGAAGTTTGAATTGCTAATGAAGAATAAACTTAAATTATGTATAAATGCTTTTTTCTCATATCATAAAATGATGCATTTTTTGGAATATGTGAAACCCTTGTTGATGAAGCATACTGCTCTTGATATTCTATTTCTCAAGGACTTTCAGCTTCAAATCCAAATGAGGCATTTAAGCATTAGTCATCCCTATTATTAGGGATGTGGTGGCTCAATGGCTAAGACACTGAGCTTGAAAAATCAAAAAGGTTGGCAGTTTAGAGGTTTGAATCCCTAGTGCCACGTAACGGAGTGAGCTCCCGTTACTTGTCCCAGCTTCTGCCAATCTAGCAGTTCGAAAGCAATTAAAAATGCAAGTAAAAAATAGGAACCACCTCTGGTGGAAAGGTGGTTCCATGCGCCTTCATTGAGTCATGCCGGCCACATGAACACGGAGACATGTTCAGACAGTGCTGGCTCTTTGGTTTAGAAACAGAGATGAGCATCACCCCTAGAGCTGGAAACGACTAGCACGCATGTGTAGGGGAACCTTTACCTATAATTTCACTTCTATATATACATTATGTGTGTGCATCTGTACGTATGTGTTTCTGTCTGGCTATTCTAAGAATTAATGATTTAAAAGAACAGATAAGCAAATCACAACTCAAATGTAGAAATGAAGATGAAGAAAAACCCAAGTGTGTTTCTTTTGGAGAGAATTCAACTGGGTTTCTTAAATTTCAGTAAAGAATCATATTTGATTTAATGCACTTAAAAGTCCTTAAAACCTTCCCATTGCCTGGATAAGATATTTGGAGAAAAGCTTGCATTCACTTAGTATCAGTCAAAGTAGCTAAATCTATCTCTGACATGAACTCTGTTAAATATCTAGTATCTGATGAGTAAGGTCCTCCTAAGAATCTACTAATAGCAATGTATTCTTTCTGTGCTGGGAAGGAAAGTAGAAATATCTGAGGTCAATTGACATCACACGTGGGTATTCCTCTTAATTTTTTAACTGTATGTCTCAAAGCCCATTTCCAGGATCATGGAGGGATTTAATAATTTTCTGAACAAGGAGAAATCATCAAGCAGAACTACAGGGTATAATCCTTTTATCCACCTTGCTGGTTTTGAAAGAGCAGGTTGCCTCAACTTTTAATGCAATCCACTGGCAAACAGGTTTAAAATACGACATAATTTAAAAATTCTACAAAAAGGCAATCAGAACAGAACAGCCAAGATGAACAATTATTTGCAAATGCATTTGATTTGCATAATCCATTCTGAAAGTAAAATTAGCACTTTCTGTTTTTGGACTAATGCAGCATGTTGTAGCAGAGAGATTGTGCTATTTCTTTGCTTTATACACCTCAGTCCTATATGCCAAACTCTTCAGTTCATTGTCCCTTTCATGAAATTTCAGATTATTCATTGATTTCACAACATTTATTTTATGAAAGTAATTTAATAAAAGCACTATGAATGATAATAATAGTAATTGACATCATCAAACAAGAATATCTGCCTAACCCAGGTTCTTGAAATGGACATGATAGGTGGATAAAAATGCCAACTCAAGTCTAATCGTCTTGCTGACTGTATGATAAACCCTAATAGTAATATAAGATTGATAACCTTTATTGTCATTTACCTGTTATACACAACAACACACTTTAACATGAAATTCCAATGTCCCACTCGCAAAGGAAGGAACTGCACCCATTGAAGAATGTCACCATCCCAAGGATAACATAACAACCACAGCAGCACCAAAAGTGCTAAGTTATACTAAAATGATACCAAAACCTATATTAATCACAGTCCACTTTGAATAAAGGTAAAGGTTCCCCTCGCACATATGTGCTAGTTGTTCCCGACTCTAGGGGGCAGTGTTCATCTCTATTCCAAAACCGAAGAGTCAGTGCTGTCTGAAGATGTCTCTGTGGTCATGTGGCCAGCATGACTAAATGCCGAAGACGCACAGAGCGCTGTTACCTTCCCACCAAAGGTGGTTCCTATTTTATTACTTGCATTTTTACCTGCTTTCAAACTGTTGTCAGAAGCTGGGACAAGTAACGGGAGCTCAGTCCATTACACAGCATTAGGGATTCGAACCACCAAACTGCCAACCTTTCTGACTGATAAACTCAGCGTCTTAGCCACAGAGCCACCCTTTATAGCAGAAAAAAAATATTTGGGAGAAAGGTGTTACAGAATCTAGTTGTTCTGCTTTGGATACCACAAAGCAACAATGAAAAAAGGGCATGGGAAGGATGTTTTAAGTCCTTTACTATACTACAGACCATGGTCAAGCAACGCTTACTGTATTTTTAGGTGTATAAGATGCGAACAGAGTGTAAGACACACCAAGATTTTGAAGAGGCAGAAACTTTAAAAAAAGTTTTTGGACTCTGCAGACCTCTCAAAAACGGGCCGTTTTTTTGCGAAAATGGGCCCATTTTTTTGTCAAAAAAAAAAAGGAACGCATAGCCTGTAGGAGGCTTGTAGAATACTCCTGGGGCCTGTAAAAAAGGCAAAAAATGGGCTGTTTTTCACTCATTTCTGCCCTCTCAGCCCCCAGGAGCACTCTGGAAGCCTCCTAAAGGCTACGCATGACCATTTTTACAAAGGGGGTGAGGTTTGAAATGCTATATCCAGTGTATAAGATGCACCCAGATTTCATCCTCTTTTTTGAGGGAAAAAAGGTGTGTCTTATAGTCTGAAAAATATGGTATATGCCATGTCCTGGATAGAAAGAACTTAGTAATAACAAGAAACAGAAAATAGGAAATAAACAATGAATGAAAACCTGAGAAAGACAACAAATTTGTCTCAGGAATGCAACATGGATAAGCAAGTTGAAATCATGGTGAAACTATCCAGTATGGAAGATATAAGGATAACTAAGGTAATGGCATGAAAGTAGTCAAAGAAAGTCAAAAACAGGAATGTTCCAGGATCAAATAAACTCACTGGGCTCTGGCGAAAAATCACTGAAAACACTACAGTTGAGATTGGTAGACCAGATAAACAGTGTTTTGAAAGAAAATGAAGAATGATTAGCAACTGGAAAGGCATTTCTAATTTAGAAGGACAAGAAGTAAGGAAATAAGTCTAGAAACTACTGGCACAAACTTTTTGACAAAAACATCGAAGCTGTTTTGGGGTCTAAATGCAAATCAAACGTATAGCTATCTGGAAATCTATCATTTACTTCCTGTAGAACAAAAAGGTCGCTATGCTGGTTAGAGTATCGTTTGTCTTTAAGTGCATATTTCTTTTCCATGAAATACAGTGTTATTTCCACTTATTCACCTACTCTTATTCCCCTTTCCCATCATCTTAGAATGACTGATCTTCGATTGGCACACATTGCTGGCTGGTTTCTACATAATTAAAAAAAACAAAAAAGTAATGAAAATCATTTAGGGGGGAGAAACAATCAGGTGGAGGAGACTCTTGAATATGATGATAGAGGAAGAAAGCCAGTTTGATGATGAAAGAGTGTTCCAAAATTACCTTTGTGGTTTGGAAGTAAATATTTAGTCCTGAAGTCAGAAACACCTTTGTGATAAAAAAAAAAAAAAAGCTAAGGTAGAGCAGATCAAAGAAGTCCATAAAGTACCCTGCTGAATTGCTTCAAAGAGATAAGAAAATGTGATACTACAACTACAATGAATAGTTAAATACAACAACAGAACAGAAGAATACAACAATAAGCAAGAGTATCCATAGTTACCCACAACATGGACTGGTATTTATTAATATTAACTTTATTTTACTGCTATGAAATTAAAATATCTGAATTTGAAGTAAGGTTTCACACTCATTAAGAACCTTAACCACTAATTTTCATGTAACTACTTAAGACCTTGACTCACAATGTCTTTGGATAGCTAATATACCCCAGCAACTTATCCTAACTAGACTGTCAGAAGTAAAACCATAAACATGAATCATTTATCTTAAAAAAAAATAGTGACAGGAAAATTGGATGACTCATTTCCTTATAGTTATGTAACTGCTTCACTAAACTAAAGCTTGTAAATGTTAATGAGGTTTAGACAGAAATCTAGTCATTTGATACAAAGTCATTTAGTATACGTATCCTGTTTCCCTGCAATCTAACATAAGCTCTGGTTACTTGTAATCACCCTGATGGGGCATGACATTTTGCAAAATTGGCAGTAACATGAGTGAGTTAGTAGCATTTAGCAATAGCATTTAGACTTATATAGCGCTTCACAGTGCTTTACAGCCCTCTCTATGAGGTTTACAGAGTCAGCATAATTGCCCCCAACAATCTGGGTCCTCATTTTACCCACCTCAGAAGGATGGAAGGCTAAGTCAACCTTGAGCCTGGTGAGATTCGAACAACCAAATTGCAGGCAGCCAGCAGTCAGAAATAGCCTGCAGTACTGCACTGCACCACCGTGGCTCTTAAGATAAACTATATATAACTCAATGAAAGTTTTAATTAGCAGCTAATCCATAGCATGTTGAATTGCAGAATTTTAATGAAAAAATGTAATAACACAGAAGCTCCTCTTCTGACATTGTTTTTAGACCGGAGATATATAAATCAAGGTTGTCTAACGTTGGCAACTTTAAGAATTGTGGACTTCAACTTTTAGTCTTCCTCAGCTATCATGGATGGCTGGGGATTCAGGGAGTTGAAGTCCAAGGTTGGACATCTGTGCTTTGGAGCATTGGGGGAGAAGGTTAGAGTGGCAAGACATTCAGTGTTGCTTGTATCATGGCTATAACTTCAGATGTACCTAGCTAGCAACTGTGTCCTATTAATAGGAACAAAAATAGTTTGGATTATGATTCTAATTATAAGGCAGTTAAGCAATCCACTTGCTTCCATAGTTTCTTACTGGAATCCAAGCAGTCCATTTGCAGCTGTAGACTTTCAGGGGGAATGCTTGAATAGAGGATCTTAAACAAGAATAGTTTCTGGGTTCCCTGTTTATGTTGGCCAATACCTTTCACACAAATGTGGAATTGAGGGTCTTTCTATTTTAAGGATTCAAGTCAGGGCAGGTATGACTCTGAATATCTATGCCCAGATGCTATCAAAAATATTTTAAATGGATGTTCTTGGCCTTTATGAATAAAAAGCAGCTGGTCCAGATTTTTATTACATACTCTTCTAATTAAGCAGAAGGGGTTAGACTAGAAGATCTCCAAGGTCCTTTCCAACTCTCTTACTCTATTCCATTCTAATTATTCCCACTGCAAAAATCATTGAGTTGGAGTTGTACAATCTTGTTGATAAAATATAACAAAAGTCGAACAAGTTAAACATAGGAGAAATTGTAAGCAGAGGTAACCCTTGTAACATTTTTCAAAACAATAATATACTTTAATTTGAGAACTTTGGAAATGTCAAACACTCTGGTTTGACAAAACGGCTTTCAGCATGGCACCGTACCATTCAGCAGCACTTCCCAAAGGCAGTAAATGTTTTTAGAGTTGAATGAAAGGAAAAAGGGTTCTAATACTAAATTGTAGTCTTAATTCTACATGCCTTCAAATCTTAAACAAAGGTGAGTTAACCTTTGCTACTTCTGAAGCTTTGAAGCAGCCCATTGTGCTTCTTCCTTGTTTGCTACTGACATTTTGTTGGAAAACCAGTTAAAATGCCATCAAAAAGTTTGTGGCACAGAGAAAAAAATGATAAATTAAAAGTTCCTGGGATTATAGCATTTTCAATTTATGGATATACATTTATGGTTTTTCATCCAGTGAGGAAAGGAAAGGGAGGGGATTAGAGGGAAGGGGAGGGAGGGAAGGAAGGAAGGAAGGAAGGAAGGAAGGAAGGAAGGAAGGAAGGAAGGAAGGAAGGAAGGAAGGA
>JAPKID020007460.1:0-10261 GCA_026931265.2 Tropidonophis doriae | reverse complement strand
TCTTATTTTATAGAGTTTAGTTTACAGAGTCAGCATATTGCCCCCAACAATCTGAGTCTTCATTTTACTAATCTCAGAAGGCTGGAAGTCTGAGTCAACCTTGAGACATCAGGATCAAACTACTGGAAGTTGGCAGACTTAACCTGCAGTACTTCATTCTAATCACCATGCCACAATGCTCTTCTGATTATTTGCTCAATACTTTATCAACGCAAAGTAGCTTTTCAAAAAAAAAGTTTGATTTATTAGGAAGACTGGCCAATTGAAGGAGAAATAGAAGTTTCATCTGTACATATATGTATTCTAAGATAGATCTCCATCTCTCCTGACTGCTCTGGTGCCATTTATTAAAATGTACCAGCACTGCTGAACTTTACATGTTTTTGGACAGACAGTATGAAATAGCAGTGTAGAAAGAATGCTGTGCTTTGCTTGGCAATATAAAAATATTATTAAATAGGAGATAAACATTGTATCCAAAGAAATCAAGGATGTGGGAATATTTCCAATCTAATGGAAATTGGAAGAAACAGTTCCACAGACACAAGAGGGATAACTTCAAAAAGAGCCAAGGATTAAATGGAAAGTTAAACAGAAAAATTAGCTCCAAATCCTGACTTAAAATAGGAGATAAATTAATGGAAGCAAACGAGATTTTTCCTAAGAGCAACAAATCCAACAGATAGGATTTGAAATATAATGGGCTATGGTTGTTAAAAACTTCCTAGGATTATAGATTTAGGAACTTGTTTGGGAAATCCTATGATGTTATGGCAAATAATTTCAGTCTTGTCTGTCTGTCTTTCTGTCTTTTGAAGGACTGGACCCAACCCAAAATATTTTATTCAAGAATTGTGGATGTATTGGCATTATATTATTTTAAGCTTAGCTTCAGTTATAAAATCTTACATTTAAAATACGCAGACACACCCAGATACAAATGGAGAATCAAAAATCCAAAGTCTTCCAAAAGTACTTTGAGTTTTTAAATACAGCGAAACTTAAGAGTTAGGCAGGTATAAAATAGGAGACTGAAGTTTCCATCTAGTCATTGTAGCCAAGCATTTTGAAAATTGACCTTGAAATAAATCCAATAATTCCATGGGTGTTGTGAACCTGCTTTCCTTTTACTAGTTTATTAGCTGTTGCTAAAGTAATGGAACACTTTGTGCAGCAAAATATTGGAAAATATGCACCAGAACCCAAGACTGGGAAAACCAATCCACAATACAATGTATTTAATATGCCGCCCTGGGTCCTTTTTTAGGAGAAGGGCGGGGTATAAATTTGATAAATAAATAAATAAATAAATAAATAAATAAATAAATAAATAAATAAAGTTTGTTCTTATACAGATATAATGCAAGTTCTATATATTATGAAACTGTTCCCTCCTAGTTACTACCCTTGAAGAGTATTTGAAAGCTACAACTACAGAATATAGTGGCTCAGACAGTTTTGGAAGCACCATGGGTAAGGTGACCAGACATCCCACTTTTGCCGGGACAGTCCCACTTTTCAAGAATTTGTCTCGCATCCCACGTCCTCTTAAAAATGTCCTGATTTTTTGCCTGGGGCGGTGGCGGTGGCAGGGCAGGCAGCGGGCGCTCAAAAGCGTGGGCAGGAAGTGGCAGCCAGAGAGTGCTGTCAGGCAGGCGGAAGGAGAGGCCCAGCAAGGGAGGAGCCATGCAGGCAGCAGGCGTTGGAAGAGGAGGACAGCTGTGCGGGGGCGGGGCTCCAGCTGGAGCCGTGTGGTCCTGAACTTTGCGCTGCTGCCACCATGATGTGCTGAGAGCGGCTAGCCAGAAACCCCACCGACGCCCGCTCGTCCATCCCGCCATGGGCACCTGGGATGAGCCAGGAGAGGAGGAGGAGGTGGTGGGGCTTCCGGCCGGCTGCTCTCAGCGCATTGTTGCGGCGGTGCAAAGTTCAAGGCCGCGCAGGCTCCAGCTGCAACTCTGGCACGCACAGGTCTCCTCCTCTTCCGCCGCCTGCTGCCTGCCTGGCTCCACCCTCACCGACCCTCCCCTTCCACCAGTACGCTCAGGCTGCTACTTCCTGGCCATGCCCCACACCAGTGAGCATGTGCAGAGCGCCCGTGGCCGCCCAGACCCGCTCCACCCCTCACCCCAGATGCCTACACCTGCAAGTGCCCCACTCTGGGGAGGGAGGGAAGGAAGGGGTCAGCCTGCACGCCCCCCCACCAGACGAGGTGGCCTCTGCAGCGGCTGCAGAGCTGGGAAAGGCCGCTGCCCTCCCCCGCCCGTTGATTGTGTCCCGCTTTAGTAAACTTGAAATCTGGTCACCTTATCCCTGACTTATCTTAATATCTCTTTATATTTTTCCTTGTCTCCAGGTAATACATTGTATATTTACAATCAATTCACTTCCACATGTTTATTTAAAATAGACATTATTACAGCTATTTAAAAAAGTGGTCATAGTTATGCTCCATCCTGAAAACACTAAATTCCTCCAGCAACTTCTTGGTGTACTATGACCCTGCTCTGTTCTCTTAAACTGTGAATGTTGGGTAAACACATAGCTATCTTGCTTAATGGCACACTTTAATCCTTAAGCAGCAGCCACTAATAGGTAGACGAGTTGTGATTGCACTGATTTCCTCTCTATGTTGTGATATATAGTAAACTATCAGCAATACTTTGAACAGCTGTGATCAGAATTGTATATGCCGCTTTCTTTATTAGAGTCCATTCATGACAGAATTATAGCCTTCATTGCATTCTCTGGTTAGGTAATGACAACATTATATAATTCAACTACAAAAAATACTTTAATTCCCCAATAACTTTCTAAAATTAAAAATTATAAAGCTGGGAAGAAGAAAAACTTATGCATATTCCGTGCTTGAACTGCTTCTATAGTGAAAAGCTGCTTAATTTTTTTTCCAGATAAACCATTCCAGTCCTTGGAGACTATTTTCTTTTTCATGTTATTCATTGTGTGCCATGTTGAGGGGCAAATTAAATCCCATAAATTTCTTCTTATAATCCATATAGCTTTTAAAAGCTAAAACACATGAAGCTATTACCCCCTTCTTTCTTCCTGATTTACTTTCATTCATCCATGAGAAATTTCCTTTCTCTTCCTTTCAAAACACTATGGCAGCTGCATGTCTGTGACCCCTATATTCGAATAAGATTGCTGACCTCTGCTCTAAACTATTCTGTAGCAGAAAGATGGTCCTGGAAATAAATAGTAACTGTCCAGCTGACTTTCTATGGAAAAGCAATGTGATATGAGTTATTAGTCTCAGTGAAATGAAATAAAGTTGTTATGTTTCTGTGGAATTTGTTTTCTAGCAGTCAACCTGAATTTTTTTTAAAGAACTACTAGTAACAATTAGGTCTCTATAGAAATGATTCCTAAGCCTAGCCCTTGCCTAGATAAAACCAGAATGTGTGCATGGACTGGGATTGGGAAAGGTGGTTATCTAAAAGCCCAGGGATAGACCAACTGAAGGCACTACCCCTGGTACCTTAGTAAGTCATCATGCTGTACAGGAAAGTAATGTAGTAATTTCAGTGGAAGTCAAATTGTGACAGAAAATTAGTAAAATAGTATTCCTGAAACCCCCAGCAAAATGTTCAGGGAGAGTGGCTGTAATGGTACATTTGGCTGTGCTTTCCGGCACTGGATGTCCTTACACCAGGGGCCCAATAGGTTAGCTGGGAGCGTGAATCTATAGTGAAATCTTTAGGAATGTTAAATTGAACTAGTTGCTAGTGATTTTTCTCTTAAGAGGGTAGGGTTACTCGCTTTCTTTAGATATTATTTTGAATTTCTCAAGGTCATTCCCAGATGAGAACAATTGCCTTTCTCTCAATCCCACGTGAGAACAATCACTTAGAACTTTTTTACTTGTATTACTTTTATTATATTTATATCCCGCTCCCATCTCCACAAGGGACTCGGGGCGGCGAAGAATTATCGGTTCCGAAATTTTTCTTTCGCTGTTGAGTATAAGGCATTCACCATAGAGATGAGCGAGAAAGAATGACATCACCATGTCCTCAGGATGTATAACCTATGGAGGCCTCTTAATTTAAAAAGCACTTGGAGGTCTTCGCGCAGTAGCACGCCCTCCTACATTTGCACCCTTGATCCTCCTCCTCTCCCTTCGGAAAGCACGTGAAACCTATTTTAGGCCCCGCCCATCTCCCTTCCCCCTTATCTTTCTCTTCTGGAGGAGGAGTCGACTGGCTGATGAGACGTGACTGTCAGCAAGCGGTTGTGGTCAGTGTCGCCCTTAATCCAGCCGTCCCGGTCTCGCCCTAGCGGATCTGGAACTAAAGAGAGAAGCGAAGACAGTCTCTACAAGCCCCGTGCTTCCATCTCCTACCTTAGGTGGGCCTGATCCATCCCTTGCAGGTAATATGTGCTCTCTTACACACCACGGTCAGTTATAGACTGCCTAGAAATGGGCGAGTGCGACCTGCTGAGCCTTTCGGCTTCTGAATGGGGAATGGGAGGACGACGCTTCTAAGCCCAGAGCAGTTTTAAGGGAAGAAGGGGACCTGCCTAGGGCAAGTGTGGCGTGGAGTGCCTTTGGAGACCGACGGTGGAGCCCTTGCTTTAGGGAGAGCTTTCCCTTTTCCGGAGCTCTTGCCTTTCTTTCTTGATCTCTTGTCCTCGTTTTTTTCTTCTGAATGGGTCGTCGTGGCGCTCCCTTTTCCTATGTCTTCAACGTAATGGGCGCGCCACGCTGCTTGTGTGGGCGGATAGCTAGTTGGTTGGTTAAGGCGGTTTCAGGGCTGCTTTCCTCTTCGTTATACTGAAGTGTATTGCCGAAAAGTGAAGGAAGCTTTTTCGTGTAAGGCGCTCGTTTTTTCACTGCAGTGTCAAACTTATTCAAAGCGAGTTATGCTGGGCCTACCTGGAAGTCGGTCATATGGTTTGAGTCCAGACAGACCTGGGGTTGGCTTTAGCTGGGAAGGGGTAGCAATTCCAGTAAAGAGAAAATCTTATCTCATCTCTATTGAGGTGAAGCATTAAGCACATCGTTCAGGGACACTATCTCCAGATTTCTGAAGTAGGCAGCTTTCTTCTGTTACATATGCTGCCTCTAAATACGATTCTATTATTGTTAATGATGGATGCTTATATCCACTGGTAGACTTGTTCACCACTTGAGAGCCAGTGGAGAATAGCTGTTAAGGCACAAGCTAGAAACTGGGAGACCCTGAGTTACTTCTGTCTTAAGCAAAGCCAGCTGGGTGATTGACCAGTCCCTGTCAAAGGTAAATCACTTCTGAAAATTGTAGGGATTCAGGTGTTCACCCAAATGACTGACTTGAAAATGCATACACCCATACAAATATTCTCTATTTATTCAATCATTCAAAGATTATTTAGGAATTAAAACCCACTAAAAGCAACAACTCTTCAGGAAAGTATTTATTTTGCTTGTGTATATAGCATTTATCATTTTACTAATTTGGGAATCCATATGTAGTTCTTTTATGACTGTCATTCTGAGTTGTTGACCAGAAAAAACCTGAATATTTTAAATCCTATTAATGCAAACAATTTCTTTTGGTCTAGGTCTTTGTGTGAAATATCTGCAGATAAACATGGCAACAAATAAGCCTAAAAGTCTAAATTCTTTGGCTCTGCATAAAGTAATTATGGTAGGCAGTGGGGGAGTAGGAAAATCTGCATTGACTTTACAATTCATGTATGATGAGGTAAGAATTCAGAATGTTTTTCTTTAAATTTCTATATTTTCAAGGTATATGAGAGCAACAAACAATATTACATTACAGTACATTAATCAGTACTTAATACATTTCATTCATATCAATGGTTGAAACAGTTCAGATACAATCTGAAAATTACTTGATAAGTAATTAAAAATAGCAGAGGGAGTGTTTTAGTTATATTTGAAAGAGTCAAAATTTGACTTTTAAGTTTGAACAGAAAATCGTGATTAAAAACTTTTTTGCCTAAATTTACAGGATTTGATTTAAAATTAGCTGAGGGTAAAGTCTTCCCCTTAATTAACAGGTGGCAGCTGTGGTTATCAAAGACTTGCAAAGTCTTTGGAATCTGCCAGTGATCCAGAATACAGTGGTACAGGTAGTTTTTTGCTTCTGCCACTAAGACTAATAAGACAGCTGCTCTGGAAGTTGCACTGGCTCCTTGTAGGCTTTTGGATGAAAATCAAGGTGCTGGTTGTCATTTTAAAGCCCTGCATGTAGGCCAAACTTTTATGCCTTTCTCTCATTGTGTCCTGCTTTTTCTGTAACTGCCTCCATTTTTGAACAGCATCCCACAGATTGTCTTTTAGACACTGGCTACTTTAGGTGTTTGGGTCTTTTGAGATTTGGATTATTAGAACTGGAACACATTACCTCTCGCGATGAGTTATTTTATAACACTTGTATATATTCTGAGTCCCTTCTGTAAGATAAAAGGCCTTATACACTTCATTATACAAATAAATACCATATAATCTCCCACCAGTATTAGGATAGGGCTGAACAAGAAATGAGTTTTTGAAATAATTGTTAAAATTTTGTTGTTTAGAATGGAATTGACTATTTTGTTAACAGTTTGTAGAAGATTATGAACCTACCAAAGCCGATAGCTACAGAAAAAGAGTGGTCCTGGATGGAGAAGAAGTTCAGATTGATATATTGGATACAGCAGGACAGGAAGATTATGCTGCAATTCGTGATAACTATTTTAGAAGCGGAGAAGGTTTTCTCTGTGTATTTTCAATTACAGAGCTTGAATCTTTTGCTGCTACAGCTGACTTCAGGTAATTGGATGATTGTTTTAATATTTTGAATGATGGTAATTTTTGTTTTACAAGTTCCTTGCCTTTTTATAATGGTAATTCTATAAACATTCACCAATTGATAAAATGGTACAAGAAAGCTACATATAAGTGAAATGTCTGATTATTGCTCCATATAACCACAGGCTATATCATTTCACAGATCCAGGAAAAAATGACTGTTTAACAATCTGGAATTAGGATAGCCTTATGATGCTTTACAACATGTAAAGCATTTCTGGCACGGACAAAACATTGTAACCCCTGGTCATATAATGATAATCTACATATTTGGCAGCTTGTTTACATTTACAACAGTATATTTAGTTCAAAATATCACCGATAAAAAATGGTGTTCTCCATGAGTTTATAGATCAAAAGTGTGTGATATTTTTTCTTCTCCAGAGAGCAGATTTTAAGAGTAAAGGAAGATGACAATGTGCCATTATTGCTTGTTGGCAACAAATCTGATTTAGAGGATAGAAGACAGGTTTCTGTAGAAGAAGCAAAAACTAGAGCTGATCAGTGGAATGTTAACTATGTGGAAACATCTGCTAAAACACGAGCTAATGTTGACAAGGTAAAAAGCTATTTCCCATTTTGTGTAATCTTCTTCACATAAGATTTGCCAACAATTATTTTTAAGTAAATGTATTCCCATAGTGACTATAAAAATCCCAGTAGAGTTTAGAAAATTTTAAATCTGAAACTTAGGTTAAAAAAAAGCGGGTAGAAGTAATGAAAATCTACAATTCCACTTTTCAATATTACAGTTTGCTTTATTTTCTGCTGCAATCGTTTCCATCCAGAGCACGTCGGAAGAAGTATTTTAGTTGCTACAAAGTAAAGACTATATCAGAGTTTTTAGAGTTTGTGTGTGGTTAAAGCAATGTATCTCTTTACTCTCCGGTGTATTACACTATTCTGCATTTATTTTCCTAACACTGGTTAAGGGACCAGAGTTGTGACACTGGTTCTGAACCAGAGTTGCTAACAATGGCCAATGACTTTTTTGAAAGTTTATTGACTATTAGCTTGAAAGACTAGTTCTGTATTGTATTTTTCATGTGTTAAATTTTAAATGTAAATTATTACATTAACCTATTGTCAATTGTGCAAGATCTTTGTTTTGCTGTTGAGACATAGCAAAAAAAATTTATAGGTTTCAACATATAATTTAGAATTAAAGATACATTGTGGCTTAATTAATAGCTAAATGAAATTAAGTACATGTTATATTTAAGCATTCAGTCGAATGTATTGATACTGATATTTTTCCTCTAGGTATTTTTTGACTTAATGAGAGAAATCAGGGCAAGAAAAATGGAAGACAGCAAAGAAAAGAATGGAAAAAAGAAAAGGAAAAGTCTAGCCAAGAGGATCAGAGAAAGATGTTGCATTTTATAATCAAAGTTTCAAACTCTTTTCCTACTTCAATCACAATAAAATCCATTAACATAGAGCATGCTATTTGGAGGCTGTTATGGCGAAAATCATCTTAATAGTTGGGAAATTGTTATAAACCACTAAGACATGGTTGAGACAACACTGAAAATCTTCATTGAAAAAAAAATAGTTTCAAAAAAATCAGAATTTAATACACATAACTTGTTTTCTTTTGCCATGGTTCTTAATGTATAGGATTTTTTTCTTCCACAAGCAGTTTCTTGAACTGTGAATGAAAAAGCATTACTGTTTTTCTTTAAAGCATATACTTTTATATCAGATTTTTACTTTATAACTTACTGCCTTGAAAATTACAGTGGTAATGAAAACTAAACAAAGATAATAAGCTTTCCTTTTTGCTGTTAAAATTATGCAAATTAGAGAAGAGACTATCTTCTCTGCTTCTGTTGGAATCATTTATATATAGAACTAGATTAATGGTATAAATTTAGGACAATATTTGAATATGCCTTAATTTAAGAGTATATCTTCCTTGCAACACACTACATTTATGTGTGCATCATTGTGAAATAATATCTTGTAATGCAGTTTTTGAGCATCTTTACTAGCTAACAGTACAGTTGATCAGAAAAATGTGCCATACTCTGGATCTTGAATTATCCAGAATACTATGTTATCTTGCTTTAGTGAAAATTGCTTTAGTAAAAGTCAACTGTTATATTGAATTTAAAAATGAAGTGGGTGCAGTGCATTTCAATTAGAAGTGTTTACTTACTCCTTAATTCAGAGATACTGACATTTACTTTTGTAAGTACTTTGTTTGCCTATTTGTGAAGAATAGTTTCCTCGGGTAGGGTAGTACTATGGATTTCAAAAGCACAAATAAGATTCCATTCTGAAAAATATGTAAGTTGTTAAGAGTTTAATATTTTCTAGCTTTGAGAACATTTACTCTATGTTGTTTAATGGAAACATACACTTCTTTTTTATGTCAGCTGACTTATCTTCCTTTCAATATCAAAATATTGATGATATGCTTCCAAAATTGTCATTAAATATTAAAAACAGTTTGTCTTCAATTCTTTATTGTAAGGAATATTATCACACTGTTAATATTTGTAACTGAGCTAAAGATACACCTCCAACTCAGAGACTTTTAGGAATTTGGGATTTCATTATAAAAGATGACTTCCCAAATGCTTTTTAAATAAATCTGTGTTAAGTTTACATCTGAACAAAATAGACAACATATGTACATAATGTACTAACTAATAGCCTTTATTGATGTTTAGAGGACATTTGTTCAAGAAATTTTGTTTGGACATCCTGCAGTAGATGTTATGTGCAGAATTATTTCTTCATGTGGCTGCTATAGCAGATTTGATCCTCATTGTGTATTTGTTTTCAGTCTGACTAAGCAAAGGAGTTCAACCACTAGCATTCTATTTGTGTAATGGGAACCAAAGTGTTATGATGCCAATGGACATGTATAATAACAATTGTCATAGGCAGATGCCTTACCAAACTTTTTATTTAATATTTGAGCCATTGAATAAAGTTTTTTTTAAAAAAAAAACTTGTAGAATGTTGATTGTAAACTATTGCTGCAGACTAATGGTCATCAATAAATTTATAAACATGTCTATAAACAGGATTTTGTATGAAGATTTTTCTAATAGATCTGAGTAATTTGCAATAAGGTTTTAATTTCCAATTATTTAAAAGATCGTTAAAAGCTTTCCATCCCCAAGGATGTTCTAGAGAAACCTTGAAAGAATTGGAATTGATATAAAATTGTTATGAATTTAATACTGAAACAAAAATGTTATTTTAAATGGATGCTCAGGTCTTCTATTGTGTACTCAACTTGAAATTATTCATTTCAGGTTCTAAATTATCTGATTCTGAAAAAAAATCATTTTCTGCACAAGTAAACTATTTTTGCTTATTTATTTATTTTATTTTTTTATTTTTATTTAAGATTTATAGACCGCCCCCTCTCCCCGAGGGGACTCGGGGCGGTTAACAGGCATCTAAAAATACACAACAATA
>JAPKID020007459.1:0-10262 GCA_026931265.2 Tropidonophis doriae | reverse complement strand
TGGGCTGTAATTGTATGGCACATGCCTAAGTTTTCCACGGAGTGGGGCTGCGGCCGGAAGACAAGGAACGTGAGGGGGCGCAGCAGAAGAGCCTCACTCAAGGGGCCAAAGAACCGCGTATGGCTCATGAGCCGCGGTTTGCTGACCACTGCCCTACACCATATCGACCATTGGCCAAATTGACTTCCTGATGGAAGTATTCTCCATCAGGAAAAGAAAGCAAGATTCATTTGACCAATGTGAAACAGCTGAATGCAAAAATGATATGGCTACTTCTGCAACTGAACCTAATTTAGATAATAAGATGTTGAATGATCTGGAATAGTCCTGAATATTAAATGTGCTGGGCCATGAAATTCATACATTTCCTCTCCAAACTGTAACTTCATATAGTCCACACATAACAATGGCTGAAATGATACTAAGCCTAATACATCACAGTTCTGTTACAGTTATGAATATTTTCTAAAAACACTAAAGATGGCATTCTGCTTATAACTTTCTAAGCATGGCTTGGGGAAAGGGAACATATTTATTCTGAGTAATAGTAGGGTCCTTAGTATTCCCATACCAAATAGCCAGCTTATCAAAACATTTGTCTTTTCTCCAACTCATGAGTCAGTCTCACTCTCAGTGGCATTCCAGATAAATGACTGTCCAATTTCTTCTTTAAAGCCTCCAGTGATGGAACATCCACAACTAATTTCTCTTTTCTTTCGCTGATCAAGATTCATTCAACTCTCCCATAAAAATATTTTGTCAAACAATTCCCATCAAATCCCATAACCAAACCATTTAAGCAATTGCTATACTTACCTCCTATTGGGACTTTACAGCTACTGTCTGTGCATTGGCCAATCTCAGGTAGACTTGGTGTTTGAAAAGAAGGGGAAACATTAGGGCATCTAAAAATGAAAAAAAGCACCAGTTTAAAAAAAAATCATCGAAGAACTGAAAAGTAACTTGCAAATATTGAAAGCCTCACAGTATCTGGTAAAAATGCTGAACTTTTTCATAAAATATTTCAGGCCAGATTTCTATATTATGTATCAATTTTTATTTTATTTTTACATTCCTTCTTTTCTTTCCCCATCCCAATACTCCATCCATCACCTATTCTTTTATTCAGCCATCCAATATCAAATCCATGGCAATCAAATCCATGCTTATTTTATGTATATATTGGAGACGGTTTATGAGTGATATTATTTTGCATAAAATGTCTCTGTTTTACACTTCCACCAATAGGAAACATTGGTATTTCTGTTTTGCATGTGAAAATGTATGTATTTTAACTGCTTTCCAATGAAGTTAACCAAGCTCACAGAATAACCTATTGGTAGAAAAATGAATTCAGTTGTTCCCAAATATACTAGGGACAAACTGACTAGAAAGTTAGCTCAGATATGTTTTATAGGTGTGGTTATAGAACTATCTATCTTTAAAACCAGATCAAAAGAACTCTCAATGACATAACCAAGAAATAAGTGAAGAAATTTCCTAATAAGTGAAAACTTGAAAACAACAGTTATGGCACAATATATGAAGATTAGCTGCACCCACTCTTAAGAACTATGTGCAATTATAGGCAAGAGAATGGACTGATTGAGTGGAAAATCAGAATAGTTAGTGAAATTAAAATATATGGACATTTTGATATATTATGATGAAAAAAGCCTGAAGTTTTGCTATTATTTTTAGAAAACTTTGTTTGAAATATATGCATTAACTTGTATAAAATATACAGAATAATGATACAGCTATTCCATTCTCGTGAAAGACAAGAATGGATCATTAACCTCTAGATCAAAAAGAAAAAGTATTTCACAAACAAGAAAGGAGTAAGTCCTTCTCTTATTAAAATAAATGTAATTTCACCTGCAGAAAGAAATCATTCTTTCAGTTGAGGAATTACAATGCTCAATGCCTTACATAAAAATCCATGAATTATAGAATATTCAGAAGTCAGTTTGAGGAATAAAGGATGTACAACTGTCCGTCTGGGCTTGGATGTCTGGAGTATTTAAAATATTTTATTTCAAAATCCTTTTTAAATGATTTGGATACATTTTAAAAAGGAAATGGGGGAAAAGTTCCCAATTTTATTGCCACATTTTAATATCTCTAGGTTGGCAAAACAGAGCTGCTGCCTAGAACACTAAATAAAGTCTATGGCAACTGAGAAACAAGCCACACACAAGCCTTTATTTTTGTTTTTCAAATGTTGATCTTTAACTAAACAATGACTCATTGGCCAAGAAATGCAAAGAAGAGCAAGCAGAGAAACAATCCTGTCCAATGCAAACACAATTTACCAGGGATGGGGGAAATGACAGTTTCACAGCCTTGCATATTACCTGCTGGGATTTAGCAGTCTGAAGAACTACAGAAGCTATAAAATTTTAATGCCCAATTTGAATTTATTAACACTGAGACAGAAAGCAAGTGCATGTTGGTTGTAGTGATATAGATTCCCAACTGGACACAGAGCCAACTCACAGCCGTTTCTGATCAAAACCTGAACTGGGTTTCTCTAATGATTTATTACATACATACATACATACATACATACATACATACATACATACATACATACATGTTATGTACCTATTACTCTTGTTGGTTTCAGGGAGCTTCTTCGTGTCACAAGAAACTGCCTGAAAGGTTTCTGGATGCCATTGCAATTGTTTTAGATGTACAGAATGACAACAAATGACAAAGGCTGCTAGGTTTGTGGATCAACACTCTTATTATACACTCCTGTTTTCTCATTAATTCCTGCTTAAAAGAGATGAATATAGTTATGTCAGGATACAAATAAAAGGTTTATTTTGAAAAGTATCTTTTGCATCATTATTTATCTCCCAAATATAAACCAATAATCCATGAATTACAGGCTCTGACTAAGCATTTTAAGAAGACACTAAACAAGGGTGACATAGTAATTTGTTATAATGGTGGTTAAAACATACAATATCTCTATGCAATTAAGGGGAAACATTGTGAAGCTAATAAGTTCTAAGTCTTTTAGTGAATTATACCGATATGAAGCACAGTTGGGGAGCCCAACATTTTGGCATCACAATTTTTTCTTTCCCAACTTAGAATTTCTTTCACAGTAGGAATTCCTTTAGCAATAGGAAATTCATTAGCAAAATAAATCTTTTAAAACATATTTGTGAAGGGGAGGGGTGTGTGTGCATGTGTATATGTATGAACCCAGGACTAATGTTTATATATAATCTGACTTATGACTGGTCTTCAAATTTATGTTCACCGTAACATCTTTGCAGTCACATGCTCGCAACCTAGGCACTTGATACCTGCATGCCTTTATGAGGTTTGCACTGTTCCACATTACCAGCATTTGTAACCTTCCACCTGGCTTCCAACAAGAGAGTCAATGCAAAAGACATCTGTGTCATAGTTAAAGCAAAAAAAGTCATAAAATCAAGCACAATCACAGGATGACCCAATTAATGACCATATTGCATCAGCTGTTCTGGTCCCAATTAGTGTCATAAGTTGAGGACTACCTGTATCATTTTAAGTTGATAATACAAAAATATACAACATCTATTCTACATCTAAATAGGTTCTGTGGCTTACTTTTAATATTTACCTATAGTGGTCATAAGAGGTTTCAACTACCTCTTATCTGTGGTAGAACATTATCAGTTAAAACGAAAGGTCTAATATATTTCTGATCTTTTTTTTTGTTGAATTTTAATATAAAATTGTCACCAGAAGAGAATTATTGAGGGGAAAACAATTCTGAAGAAACAAAAAAAGTATTATATCCTTTTCTAACAATCTGTAAGTGAATTCTATTTATTTAGTTTATTTATCCTTTTTATGCTGCCCATCTCACCTGTGTGACTCTGCATTATTTATGAATAAAGCCATAAAATAATATAAAACCCAGAGCTAAAAACAAAATTTTAAAAAAGACTAAAATGGTTTAAAAAGTAGTTGAAAAGTTTAAAAAGGCAAAGGGAGGTGCCTTAAACCTACCAACAGACTTGCATGCCACTCTTAAGCCTCCATACCAACTGGCAGAATCTTGACACTCTTCCAATAAGCTAGGAGAGAAGGGGCTCATCTTGCCTTTGAGAGCAAGGTATTCCATAGGGCAGGGGTAATGGCAGAGAAGGCTTTTTTCCATGGCTCCCACCTGCTAAAATTCTTTAACCCAGGGGTCCCCAACCTTTTTGGCACCAGGGACCGGTTTCATGTTAAAAAAAAATTCCGTGGACCGGTGGCCATGGCTTGGCCGCCATAGAGGGAGAGCGGGGGAACAGGCGGCGCATGCGCGCAGGGGGGGTGAGTCGTCTCACTCGCCCCTCTTGGGCCCCCAACAGCGTGAGCAGCCATGCCTGTGCTCTCCTGGCCCTGGTGCATGCTCTGCCCAGGGGGCTGCCCCCTCCTCCCTCCTCTCCAGCCCTTTCTAAGAGTTGTGCTGCTCACTGCGGCCCGGTTCCTATCAAGTCACGGACCGGCACTGGTCCATGGACTGGGGGTTGGGGACGCCTGCTTTAACCAATGGGGTCCACAACATACCCTTGCTGCCTGACCAAGTGGGATGGGTCAGTGAACTAGAGATGAGGCAGTTCCTCGGGTAACCTGGTTCCAGGCCATAAAAAACTTTAAAGGTGACAGACAACACCTTGAATTGCACCTGGAAACAAGCTGGCACCCAATGCAGGGATCATCAATTGAGGACTAGCTGTATCACTTTAAGTTGATAACACAAACAAAGTTAATGTGATTTTGAACAAAAGAAAGCTAGGAGGTAGAACAAGAAAACGTAAAATTAATATCCATAACATAATACTGAAATCTGGAGAATCCTTGAATGTATGAGGGTGAGATAGGTTCCATAAAGGAAGGATATCTGTACAACATAGGCCAGTGGTGACGAACCTTTTTTGACTCGCGTGCCAAAAGCACGGGGAGTGCAGGGGGGTCGTGTGCGGTGTGCCACACCCATAATGCTATGCGCGACTACAGCATACATGTGTGCACAACCATTGCTTCCCCCCTCATTTTGGGCATGCTTTTTTCACCCTCCCTAGGCTCCAGAAGCTTTATAGGAGCTTGGGAATAGCAAAAACAGCTCCCCCCCCCCGAAGGCTTCAGGAGCTTCCCTGAAGGCTCCAGAGGGCTAAAACCGGCTCTACGAGCAAACCGGAAGCCTGTTGCAGGACTTCCGGTATGCCCGTAGGGCTGGTTTTTTGTGCTCTGGGGCTGGCCACTAACAGGGCAAGCCTCACATGCCCTGACAAATGGCTGCACGTGCCACCTGTGGCACGCATGCCATAGGTTCGCCATCATGGACATAGGCATTGGGATTTAGCATTTGTAATCCATACCTGTCTCTTATACTATCCCATCAAAAAGCACATCCCAGGAAACAAGCTGGTTATCACAGTAGCTTTGGAAATCTATGTGGTGATTTTCTAGGCTTGAATGGGGGGAGAGAACTTTTGGCCTTATACATTTCATCTATGTATGTTTATTTAGCCAGGTACTTAATTATCAACTTTATTTTACACTTGTATTAGTGCTAGAACAATTTTACTTTCTATTGCTATTGTAACTGCTATTTATCTGAATTATATTGCTAATGTTTTAATATTTTATTGCTATTTTAATTGAATTTTGGACAGCTACTGCGACAATGTTAATAAGGTGGTAAAAATCCTATTGTTTTGAACTTTGCTACACCACTATTGTAGCTGCTTTCCCTAATGAAGTATCTTAAGATATATAAAACTTCAACTCCCACTGTGCTGAATTATGGTAACTGAATTCCGAGGAACCTGAAGTGCACCACACTGGGAAAGACTGTCAGAGTTTTAAGATCTTTTTCCTTCTTTTATTTAGCCTACATTACCCAATGTCACTTCTGATTGTTCACTTCAAAAATACCTGCTGAAACCACAACAGACAAGCATATATGCACTGAAGCACTTAGATCTCTGTTAAAAATGCATTAATACTATAGCGCCTGTGGAGTGCCATCTGGTGACCTTCTTTAAAAACCTGGACTATTTTAGCGAAAGATGTATCAAAAATCATTTGGAGGGCTGCTGTAAAATGTTAGTGGAGCAACTCATGGATAAAAATCACCCAGATCCACTTGGAATTGCTTTCAAAATTTAATAAAGTTACAGGGAAAAAAAGAAGCTGTCTGTACAGAATTGATGAGGTAGTTGGGCAACACCTTACGTTGTCATCTGGTAAGAATTTGAGACTCTTACGCCTGAAGAAATGGCAGAGCTCTGAGCTCTATCACCTGCAGACTAGACCTTTTCCCCTCTGGTCTGCACACCCATTAAGAATTATGGGATAGGCATAATGAACTGAAGACATCTCTGAGAAAAGTGGAGCTGAACCATAATTTTGATATAGATGTCTCAATCTAATTGGAGTGCCAGCAATGTATAATCTTCTGCTGCAGTTCTAGCATTAAAGCTGGGTAAATCTTTTCTTTTCTTTCTTTCTTTCTTTTTTAATAAAAGTAAAAAAGCTCCTTTTTTGGTTGATGTCTTAAAGCTTGTGCTGGAATTTTCATGGAAGGTATTGAAGCAAAATATTGAGCTGCACAATTTTTCCACTGCAATTCACCCCAAAATATTGAAATATTTTGAAGCCCAATATTTTTTCTTGTTGTTCAATTTCTTCCAAATCTTATGTAATTATTAATAAAACTCTTTTTAATAGTTTAGTAATAATGATATCTAAATATTTTAAAGATGTATGTTCTATGGCAATCCACAAATCTGTAAATATTTCCTATTATGTTTTGGAAGGCATATGAAAAGACATCATATCTGATTTGTGAAAATAAATTTATAGTGCTGACACCTCCAGAAATTCCTCTAAGTCTTAATGTAGTTAAGAGAATAGGAAGTATTTGAGAAAATCAGAACTATATCATGTGCAAAAGGGATTTAAAAGATACATCTCATCACCCAATTTTACTCTGTGAATCTGACTGTTGGATCAAGTTACTATTGCCAGTTCTTCTATAGCTTAGTTGAATAATAAAGGTTACTTTTACCCTAAAAGTAAATTATTGTTACTGAGTTTTATTGTTTAAATGTTTCTTTCATAGGTTTTTATTCCTGAGTGTTTAATTTTTAAACATTGTATATTGCTTTAATAGCTTTTAGCAAAAAAAGAGAGAGGATATAAAATATTAACAATTTTGTTCTAATAAAAAGCAAAATTAATGACTAAATAAATAAAAAGGCAAAAGATGTACTAGATAATGCAGGTTAATTGATCCTCTGGGAAAGAAAAGATTCCAGCATACAGATGATATCTTGATTACACAAAGTCTGCTTTGAATTATCTATTGAAAGAGCCACACAGCAACTATCAGTATCAATTATACTCCTTTACACAGGCAGACAAATGAAATGAAATCTTGTTGACACAGACCTTCAACAAAGTAAAGATAAACTGCAGGAATCCCATTTAGCCTGTAAATTTTGAACAGGACCCTGGTCAGCACCCCTAGGCACTCTTACCAATGGAAGATTATTAGCACATGCAGCACTGCCCTAAAGCATCCTAGGATAATAAATGATTCAAGGAAAACTAAGTGATGGTGTGGGCAATTTGCAGAGGTCATGTAAGGAACACTGCAAACCACTGTGACTTATCAAGCATTGCATTCTTCCTAGATATTTATTACTATTTTACTCAGACAGGTGTATTTTTGATTGAGACACACATTAAGTTCTTACATAAAGACAATGAGATAGGGGAAGAGACACAGGCTTTGGATCTCAAGAAGTCCTCCAAAACTTACTTTTTTTTTCCACAGAGCATTATTTATGTGAGATCATCCTAAAAATTTATCTGCCTCGAGGTGATCTTAAATGAAATTATCCCAAGATTTACAAAAGAAAAGGAGACTGAAGATAAATCAAAAAGCAATTATATTGAAACATAGCTCTCAAAGTTACTTCCTGTAGATTGGCAGGAGATCCCTGTAGATTTCAACTACTTGAAGGCATTCCTTATTCAAAGTACTATTAATTATAGTAATGATTTAATAAATTATTTTCATATACTAAATGTTTGTTGATGACCAATTTGAAATTTCATAAAGGGGTCAATGAGCTGAACAGTTTGAGGACCTATGCTTTAGTTTGGTTCAGCAAGGTGGTGATGATGGTGGTAGTTGTTGTTGTATGGCATTGTTGCCATAGCCAGGAGATCATAATGCTACTGCAAAGTAGTAGCTTGGCTTGCCAAGGTACCAGTTCTGTTTTAGGGCATGCTTGCACACTTCACAAAGTGCGCCACAGAAGGACAAGCTGGATTCACACCAGTAGCTCTTCTGGCAGGATCACCCAACACCCCCTCTCTTCCCAGAGATTCAGAGCCATCAGGAAACTGACTCCCTGCACAGAGCACCAGCTTGTTTCCCCCATAGAGTAGTACCTATCTATCTACCTGCATAAAACATGCTTTAGAACTGTTACCGTGTTCCCCAAAAAATACGACATGGCCTGAAACTAAGGCCATGCCATATATTTTGGGTGGGCAAAAATATTAGCTCCCCCCAAAAAAAATAAGCCCCTTGGACAATCCCCCCCCTCACCAACCTAGCGGTATTCCGAAGGCACTGAGCCATGGGAGCGCCTGTTCGCCACCCTCCGGCTCCCGTGGTTCAGCACCTTGGGAATGACCCTACCTCTGCATGGCTGGAGAGAATGTGCGGTGTGGTGGGCCGTTGGTTGGGAGCATCTGGGGGCTTTTCCCATTCATCCAGATCAAGAGGCGGGCGCCAAAGTCCAGGACCCTGGCTTTGAGGACCCGCCGCATGGACGGGCCACTCCATCAGGCTGGGAAGGGAGCGGGCTCGCTGGCGCCAAGGGCCGCCTTCCTTGGCAAAAAGGCCGCACCGCCTCTGCTACCCAGCACTGCGGGAATCTCACCGGCTCATCCTTGCTGCTGTCCCCCAGCTCCCCACGCGTGGCACCCACCGGGCCACCCCAGAAAGCAGCCCAGGACAAGGAGCCGCCACCACTGCCACCTCCTCCCACCGCCACCACCACTGTTCCTGCCACCAACCAATGACCCTCCCCACTGCATATTCTCTCCAGCCATGCAGAGTTAGGGGCATTCTGAAGGTGCTGAGCTGGGAGAGCTGGAGGGCGGCAAACAGGCACTCCCGTGGCTCGGCCCCTTGAGAACACCCCTACCTCTGCATGGCTGGAAAGGGGGGTTGCAGGGCAGCTGCTCGCAAGCATGTTCACCTCATGGCTCCAACCCCGAGCCATTGCAAAAGCCATTCAACCCCGAGCCCGCTCACAAGAGAGCAGCTATCCGGCAAGCCCAAACAAATAAGGTCCCCCAATTATAAGACCAAGGCCATATTTAGTGGCTTAAAAACAATATAGGGCATGTCTTATTTTCGGGGAAACCCAGTAGCTGGACAGAAGCTGAGGCAAATGACAGCAGCTCACCTATCATACAATTGTAGGGCTTGACCTGCTGGAGCTGAGACCATTTCCAACATCATTAAGCACTGAGCCATGTCACCTCAGCAGGTTCTGATAAAATTTTGATTTTAAAGGGAATCTTAATTTTAAGGCAATGTTTCTTATGCTGGTAAGCTTATGCTATATGTTTATTATATTTCTATTCCACATTACATTCATGAATTTAAAAGGGTTTATATGAGGTTCTCCATTCTATCCCCACAACAATCCTTTGAGGTGTGCTAGGCTGAGAGAGTGTAATTGATTCAAGTCACCTCCTGTTCTTGTATGGTTATGAGTAGAATTTGGCCTCTACAGTCTAATCCTTCCATATGGTTGTGCACAGATTATTTTACTGGCATACACAAATTCATGAACATAATCCAGTTGATGTTCTTGAAATAGAACCATGAAACTCACTGATTCTTTTGCTGTGTGAATGATCTTGAGAGAATTCTTAAGAAAAGTATTCTACTCATTGTTACTACATCACAAGTATTGGCATGGTGCTTCTTCCTATGATGTTTATACCACAAAACAAGGATACTGTAGATCACTGGTAGTCAACCTGGTCCCTACCGCCCACTAATAGGCGTTCCAGCTTTCATGGGGGGTGGTAGGGGTTTTGTCCGATACTGAAGCCTTTTTTTAATTTAATTGATTTCCCTACTTTATAAATCACCTGTCAAGCTCCCAAGAGAAACTTCAAATGACTCACAGCCTCACGTAAAAGTTCAAAGAAATGTCCATTTATTGAAA
>JAPKID020007458.1:0-10262 GCA_026931265.2 Tropidonophis doriae | reverse complement strand
TCCCAGCTGCCTAATGACTGGCCCCTCCCAAGAGGGTTTAAAAGGAAGCCTCTGCTAAGGAAGTTTGCAGAGAACAGCATGTCAGTTCTAGGATCTTGAGTTCGTATGAAGTAGCTTCTTCTCTGTCAGTCAGGCAAGCAGCCAAGAGTCTTGTAATTAGTTGAAGAAAGGGGGGTCAGAACAAGTATATATCCCTCAGTTCTTGATACTGAGTCCTCATGGGAGACTGCTGTGTTACAGTCTCCATGAAAGAAGCTGACAGTTAGAGCACTTGTGGGCAATCTCCCGTCTCCCATTCTCCTTCTCCAGAGAGCTTTGAAGGACAGAGTTACTACCTGATCTTTTGTTCTGTCTAGCAGTAGTTTCCACTCATTCATGGAAGATGTCTTCCATCAGCCATGACTCACAGCAGAAGCCCCAGGAAACTTAGTTTTGATGAACTTAGATAAAGTAAGTTTATGATGGTAAAATAGTTACAACCATCTAATTACTGAGAATATGTGGTGGGAATGTAGTCTGGAGTCCCAGCAAGGAGGGGCTGCATTCCAGAGGGCAAAGAGAATGCAGAGTTTGGAATGTTTGATCAAGAGGATGAGGGTTAAAGCAGATCCTCCCTAGCGTATATCTGTAGTTGTGCAAATAGTTTTTTTTAGTATGGCAAAATCCTGTCCATAAAACAATAGTACAAGAAAAACAATAATTAATACTCAGACCTAATTCCACCTGTTCTTTGTTCTTGGGGCCTGATAGTATTAAATAGTAGCCTTGACACAACTGAGCTTTGCAAAAACACAGAAATACGTCATATATTCCTGGGTGTTTAAAGTATAGCCATGTCAGATTCCAAAGATCATTCATCAAGGACTTTATTTCCTACAGTACAAAAGGTACTGTTACAAATTTCTCATTTGTTTCTGGTACTTTTTTTTCTATTGCACCAATAGAAAATTCACAGCAGATCAAAAGCGTAGCATACAAAGCATAGCAAAACTGAGAATCTTAACATCAGGCATTGGGATCATGGCACCTGCAATACACATAGATAGCATCAACCGTCTCCAGAATTGAATTTGGATTTCTTTTCCACAAGGCAAAGATCTGGGATGTCAGTTTTTGGATAATTTTAAAACCTGAGAGGGTGCCCACACACTTGTGTGAAAGTGTACAGTGAGGTTTGGTCCCTGAAAAGTTTTTGATCTGTGTTTTAGATCTACAAGAAGTCTTGATTTACTGAATTGCTTTGTGGTATGTGGTCACACCTGCACAATCAAACAAATGATGAATAACGTAAAATAGATGATATTTGTTTTAAATAGTTAATATTTTGGTTTTGTATCATAAAATATTTGATTTTACACTGGCAATTACATCTCCACTTTAATAGGAATAATATATAATATGATTGCAATAGTTAAGAATGATTTATTTCAGAAATAAAATTAATTTAAATGATGCTGCCTTTCCAAATTGCATAAATCATTGTAGCATCCATACTGTGAACCAGCTTTCTGCAAACCTTTCTGAGCTATAAGTTGGGGGTTCTAGAAACTAAACTTATCTTGAAAACAGTAGGCCACTTTTCTCAACCCTGGCAACCTGAAGAAGTACGGACTTCAATTCCCAGATTCTTCAGTTAACATCCACACTGCAGGATGCTGAGGGAAGCTATTATAAATCCTGAAGTATAACAGAAGTACAATGAAGTATATAAGGAGTGTGGTGGCGCAAGTGTTTAGGATGCTGGTTTGGAGGTTAGCAAGTCCAGGTTTGAGACCTGAGTGCTGCTGTGGGCTGAGTGAGCTCCCATCATTCACTCCTTTACAGGGATGTGAAAGGAGCCACCATAGGTGTCCCCGGATCATTGGTGATGTCAACCTGGAAGTGTCTTAAATGAATGGGACAAAAATGGAGTACCGTATTGTTTGGAATATAAGACGTACTGGTGTATAAAACGCAACAAGATTTCGAAGAGGTAAGTAAGAAGAAAATGTTTTTGTCCTCCCCAGCCCACAGGAGCGCTCTGAAGGCTTCAGCAGGGCTCGGGGAAGGCAAAAAGGCCCCCGTTTTTGCAGAAAATGGGTGGAAAATGCCATTTTTTGCAAAACTAGCATTTTTGCCTTCCCCAGCCATACTGAAGCATGCAGAGTGTTTCTGCGGGCTGGGGGAAGCAAAAATGCCTCAGTTTTTGTGAAAAATGGCTCGTTTTTCATAAAAATGGGGTGCAGGGGCAGGGTTTCGGGAGGCCAAAAATGCCTGTATTTGGTGTATAAGATGCACCAACAATTCCATGCTCTTTTAGGGGGTGCGTCTTATACTCCAAAAATATGGTATATGTTGGGTTGTCCTTCCCATTGCCAAAGATTTAGATATATCTGAAATGTGTAATTTTATCTCAGGATTGAAATTAGGGGTCCTTGGTGGTCTCCGAGCTTGGTTGCTAGCACTGATAGTGTTACCTAGTTTGGGTAATAAAACATCTGCAAGCTCAGAGATCATCAAGGACCCCTCATGTGTTTTTTCTGAGGAACTGAGGAAGCTTCTTGAATGAGAGGTCAGATGTCTTCAAGGAAAAGCAAAGTCCAGTTGCCTTTTGAAATAAAAACTTTCATCACTGGAATATTTTTGAGAAGAGGTTGGACAGCCATTTGTCCAGAATAGTATAGAGCAGTGACGGCTAACCTTTTTGTCATTGTGTGCCAAAAGCGCACATGCGCATGTCCACACCCATAATACAATGAATGCACGACCCACACCCACCCCGCACAATGCACCCCTCTGTGCACATGACCCTCCCCTGCTTCCCCTCCCCACCATATGCATCCATGACCCCCTTCCCCTGCATCCCATTTTGGGCCTAGCAGGCCTCCCTGAAGCATTCTGGGACCAAAAATGGGGCATGGGGGGCATACCACACACACACACCGCAGCCCGTTTTGGCCTAGCAGGTTTCCTGTGACCAAAATTGGGTTGTGGGGAGGCGCTACACGCACCCACACACACACACTCCCCACAGCTCCCCAGGCATGCACGCAATGTCCCGGATGCATCCTGCCCTCCCAAAACTCAAGTGGCTAGTGGGAGGCATGCACACATGCACAAAGGAGTTGAGCTGGGGCGACACAGCAGAGGGCTCTGGGTGCCACCGGTTCACCATCACAGGTATAGAGTCTCCTTGAACAGGAGGCTGGACTAGAAGACCTCTGAGGTTTCTTCCAATTCTGTGATTCTGTAATTCTGTAATTTGTTGTTGTTTTTTCTTCCTGCTTCTTTTTGTCTGTTTAAGAGAGACCAGGGGAAGGTGGGGCTAAAAAGCCTGTGGTTGGAGATCAACAGCTGTTAGCCTTGATGGCCGAGTGACTTAGTCTGAAGGCCATCTGCTGGGAGATTAAGTGGGCTTCCTCGTGCAGTCAGTTGGCCCTGTGAGACCAGACCGCTTGGCTAGATGAGACAGCGGCCCATCCCAGTGCAGTACTGCTCATGTTCTTGTTATTATAACTAGCAAAAAATTATTGCGGCATTACAAGGTTCTGTTTGTATAACTTCAAAATCAAAAACGGTGCTTAGAGTAATAAGGTAAACGTACAGTACTGCTTGTTTGTTGGATTATTTCAAACGCCAATTTGTGTGGTTTTGTTGTCTTCACAGGTAGCTTCTTTCCCTGCAGGATTTTTTTTTCTTCTGGGTGGAGAAAAAGAGCAAGTTATTGTTAAGAGAGGCCACTAACAGGGCAGTTGGGAAAATAATTTGCCTAAATGGTTGTACATCTGCCAGCTTACACAGCCTAATTTGTTTTCTCCTTTTGTGATGCTTACAATGCTGATGGCTTGGGCACTTCAAGAAATGCAGCCTGCAGCCTGTAATATAGAAAGAAAGTTTTGGATTTCATTATTTATACATAATACGCATCTGATACTTTTAGTAGAGTCATAGCACTTGCAGGAGTATTAGAAATGAGAGAAATTATTGACTCTTGTGATGCTTTGGGGAAAGCAAACAAGGGTAACCAAAGACTAGTCTCACAGCGAAGCATAACAATATAATCTTAAGCATTATTTTATAGAATATGGTAAGACAAGAAGAACATTATACCAAGCTATAGTTTATTGTTTACTAGCTGATAACCCAGCGTTGCCCGGTATTTATTTATATGGGAAAATGTCTGGACCAAATGTAATTACTAATGTTGGATTTTCCCCCTTACTAGAGGGAGCCCCCTTGTAGAGTACTGTGAAGCCGTTACCATGGCAGCTCCACTGCGCTGTACAGTAGAAGCCGTTTAAGGCACAACAGGCTGTATCTTAATATTACACACAGAGAGAAGGGGGTTAGGGTGTCTTACCACCCCCCCCACAGTAGTTGTTTTTTTCCAGAGAGTAAATTATCTGTGTACCAAGTTCCAGAGTTATGCTGGAACACATGTGCACACGCGCGCGCACACACACACACAAAATTGAATAAACCACAGCTGAATTTGACACAATATGCTAAATGATACCATGCTTCAATAATTTGGTATAGTGGTTAAGGCACTAGGCTAGAATCAGGAGGCTATGAATTCTAGTCCCACCTTAGGAATGAAAGCCAGCTAGATGACTTTGGGCTGGTCACTCCCTCTCAGACCAACCCACCTCACAGTTTTGTTCTGGTGGAAGGAATAGAAGGAGGAAGGTTAGGTATATTTCCCACCTTGAGTTATTTTTAAAGTAATATAAGTGGGATAAAAATCTAATACATCACAAAGTATTGCTTGATTTTATACAGTGTGAGCAAGACTCATACAAAATCTCTTTCACTCTTTAAATTACAGTAAGTCTTGACATTGCTCCAAACCTCACACTATTCTTCTTTGAAATGTGCCAATGGAAAGAAGAGGCTCTAGTATTACTTCAAAGGACATGGTAACAGACGAAGCATTGGTTGGAGCAATGCTTCTCAATCTTGTCAACTTTAAGATGCATGGATTTCATGCTGGCTGGAGAATTCTGGGAGCTGAATTCCACACATCTTAAAATTGGCAAGGTTGAAAGGGGGGTGGAGGGCAAACGCAGCAAAATTTTAGAAGTGGGGTTGATGTAGAAGTATGGTATTTTGGGGGAATGATTAATGAACTTCACCGTTGATGGATGAATGGTGTTGTGGCAAAAGCTAATCTAATTGAAATCAGATTTAAATTTAATTAATGCAGTTCCTGTGATTTCCATCTGTCACTTTAATATATCCTGTTTGCCATAATGACCTACGGCTGATTAAAAAAAGAAGAGGGGGGTATTGCCAACACCAGGTTACGTATGATGGATGAATCCTCCCAACATGGGCATGGTTGTATATTCGGGGGATGGAGGGAAGAGGGGGACAGAGAGAGAGAGAGGAAGAGGGATATCACAAAGAAAAACTCAGGAGACCTGCAATTGAAACTTTTCAGTACTGATACAAGGAGAACTTTCTTCACAGCATTTGAGAATAACTAGAAAGCTAAGGATATGCAGGGCAAGTCCTTTCAATTGACCTAACCTCTTTACCTGGGGCAGTTGCCTTGATCTGCTTAAGACAAGTCCAACTCTCTGCACTTTCTCACTCCCCTTTTTCACTGCCTAAAGGGATAATAAGCAAACAAAGGAATCATGAAAACTTTCTATGGAATTTCCTGATGGAAGTACTTTCTTCATGTTGCTTCATCCTAAAGTTAGCCTTGTTTGCAAGTAGTTTGTTTGCATATCAGAGGTCCCAGGTTTAGCACCTGTAGTTAAAAGGTTATCACTGCTAAAGGGTGACCTTTTGTTTGAGATTGTAGATGAGCTCCATGGGAAGCTAGCATAGATAGATATAAGCATATTCAATTCATTGTCCCCTACACCTTTTCCTAAGCTTTAGATGATCTCCTTAAATAATAAAGTCACTTTCACTCACAACAAGCTTGTTCTTTTTAACTTGAGAGGTTTCCTGAGAGCAGATTATCACCATATTTTCTTCCTGTTAGCTATAGTTGAAACTTTATTCTTAACAGTTGAATTTCTGATGTAGCTGGAGCAGGTTTCTGTAGACCACAGGTGTCAAACTTGATTTCATTGAGCGCCACATCAGGGTTGTGTAACCTCCGAGGGCCAAGGTGGGGATGGCCAGGATGGGTGTGACAAGCTTGACATCACTTGTGTTGGGGGCACATATGGTGGCCCAAGTGCTCTTCATGGCCCAACATGGCCCTCCTGGGCACGTGGCCCTCCCAAGCTCCATTTTTGCTGGCAGAGGTTTGCAGGGGGCAGTGGCAGATGAAAACAAAGCTTGGGAGCCTGCTTTTGCTGGCAAAGGCGCAGTGGGCCAATCCTCTGCTGTTTCCAGGGGGACCCGCGGGCCAAACTTAAGTACCCCATGGGCAAAATCCAGCCCACGGGCCTTGAGTTTGACACCCCTGCTATAAGCTGTTATCATTTCTATAGATCAGTGGTTCTCAACCTGTGGTCCATGGACCCGTGAGAGGGCACTATGTCATCACAGGGGTCCACAAAGGCTCGAACAAATGTTATGAATTAAATAATGAGTTAGTCCTGGGAGTTTGTGACCATGATTCATGGCCACAAAAGATATTTAAATGGGGTCCATGGTGAAGAAAAGTTACGAACCACTTCTATGGACTGTTATCATATTAACATTGTTCTGTCTGCAGCAGAAATAAAATTTTGGAATTATGTACTTTTTAATTTCTATTATGTTTAATATAAATTAAAGTCTTTCCTGTCAGTTTTGTATGACTATAAATGTATGTATAAAATATAAATTTAAATATAAATTTATATATAAAACTTAATTTTGAATATAAATTTATATATAAAATATAAATATAAATTTCTGTATTTATATACATTAGCAGTTCTTAATCCTGAGATCAAGATATATAGGCATATTTTATCCAAGCAACTCTTTACAGTGGTTTTCAAATCTTTACTATAGGTTTCCACTATTTTCTGGATAATAATTCCTAGGCACATGTCTTGGTTTCTGAGTAAAAGTTAGAATGAGGGGTTTGAATCTAGTCTTAATCTATCACTCATCACGAAATCTCCAGAACCATACAGTCTACAAATTTGAAATTTGGAACATACCGGTATGTTCCTTTTAGCTTTTAAGTGCTTGCTAAGAAAGGATTTTTGGAAATGACCATCATATCATTAGTATTCTCATACAATAATTAACATGCTCTGTTGCTAAGTAGTTCTACTCCCCCTCCCTGGCTGAAAAGAATTCTGTTCCAACTGCCAGTTGCCTTATATTAACACACTCTGATGCTAAGGAGTTAGACATTCTACTCCCCCTCTCCACCTGAAAAGAACTATTCCAACTGCCAGTTGCCTCACATTCCATTACCTCAGTTTAAACTAGCAGATGTTGCACACTTTCATTCAGGAGCAGTCTGGGGCTCCTTATAGTACTAAACGTTGGTACCTCACCAAAATGTCTACGCCTTCCACCTACGGAACTGCTTCTGGACTCAATGTAACAGGAGCGATATTCCTTTATGTGTTTCAATCAGCAATCACCACTGAGCCACTGGATCGAACCAGAGTGAACCAGATTTCTCCTGCATTGCCCGATCACATACTTTTGTCGCGAAGCACTGGTATCCAGCTACTTATTACATAAATTGTATTAAGAGATAGTGACTATTCAGTGATTAAGGAGTAAAATATTTCATTTTTTGCTTTCTGTGGACCCTTCCTCCATTAGGTAGGGCTTATTTACTGTCTTGTCTGTAAAGAAAGTAATATCTATATGCCATCTCTTGACAAGGTTTTTATTGAGTTTGTTCCTTACAGCTAGTTTTTAATTGCCATTTAGGAGTTATATCTTATTCTTCTAAATATCCATTCCATAGCAGTAAAAGACTCTCAGCATTGCTTCAGGTGGGTTTCAAGCCCTTTTATCAGATGTGGGAAAATAACTTGAAGTGGGATATTGCAATAGTAATTGGGGGAACGGGAACAGAACATAAAATGAGATTAATTTTTAAATGCAGAAGATCCTCATCCTTTGTATTGCTCCACTGCCACTTTCTACCCTTTCTGGACAGTCTGTCCATGGGGATTTCCAGTCCCCTCAAATGAGCAGCTGATGAGATAGAAAGTCTAAAATATCTTGATCAGACTACTTGTCAGGGTTCCAAGTAACATCCTCAGCAAAAGAAGACTCCAAGACTTGAGTTTTCACAAAGTTCCATTTTATTAGACATGTCATATTGACCGTCTGGGCCAATATGGAAGGAAAACCTTCCAAGTTTTCCTCACCCAAGTGGAAGTTCAAGTCCCTGCCCAGCACCCACATGTCCATCACATCTTCCAATCAGACCCCGTCCCCACTGGAGATGCCTCCAATCATAAGGTACAGTCATAAGGTCCTTGACTCTCTGAGAAAGGAATGTTATTTTGACTATTATCTACCCCACTCCATATAATCCCCCCTCCCATTTTCCCACAGCAATAAATGTGGCAGGGCTGAAGGCCCAACACAAAAGATGGCTTCCAGGCCTGACACTACTCTTCAACTCAGGAGTGGTCATTCTGATTATTGTGGCTTTCTAGAACAAATGTTCTACCTCTGCTTTTAGAACCTTTTATTGGGAGATTACAGGTCTGATTTTGGAAAGCCTTCCGTACCAAAAAAACATGGGCTCTATTTCTATCCCTCTTTCGTTTACCTAAATTAAATTGTGATTACCCCAGGTGTCACTTACCTTATTTCCCTGATGCACACTCTTAAGTTGTCAGGGCTACATGTAATAGGATTTTCATGTCTGGGCAGCAAAAATCCATAGGACCATGACAGTAGGTGAAGCCAGTGAGATTCAGAAAGCTTGAATGCTTTGCTTCCATCTAAGATTTTTTCAGCCCAGGTATAATATCCTAGGACCACAGAAGGAAGGAAGGAGGGAGGGAAAAGTAGAGGGACCCATTTCTCACAGAAGACACTGGGAGCCACAAAACCTGGGTAGGTGTGACTGGGGGGTATCATATGACTGGGTGGGAGTGACTTGAGTTGGCCACGCCCACCCAGGTTTTGTGGCTCCCGGTGTTTTCTGTGGGAAATGGATCCAAATGGCTCTTGGTGTTGCAGACCCCTGTCCTAGGTCATAGCATCGTCAAAACGTGAAACACTGTAACAAATAATAGAATAAAAAACATTAGTATTCACTAATAACAGGATGGAAGCTCAAAATAATTAAATACATAAAAGTGAAAAGTAATTTAATTGCCTACTGCCTAATAAATGTAGTATCTGACATACCATTCAAATTTAAGTGCAACCCTTGGTCTCTAGACATTAACTTCCTTCATCATTTAATTCAGCCCATTATTCAACATACAATTTACAATCTTCTAGATTATTTCAAGCAATAATAACATGAACAAGCAATCATTAGACTGCTAGTTGTAGCCTAATTAGGCTGCTGAAACTACAGTATATTAATCTTCCATTAATTTCACCTCTTGAGAGTAATAATAAAACACATCTCCCTGAAATATTTCAACACCAACTACATCCTTAATAATGAATCTTTGTCTGACATTAGTGTTTATTGCCGCCCAGTGGACAGGACCTCCTATTGTGTTATGAACACTAAAGGCTCTGATTTTGCGTGCAACATGAATTCATCCCTTTGCAAGAATTGGTTTATTTTTCTTTTTGTTCTTTGTTGGCTGTTGTGTTCTCGACTACAGCTATCAAACAAGCAGCTGGATACAAATCCTGCTCTTTGTCTGATGTGTAGAAGTTGCCTCTTGGTTCTGCAGCCCAACAATTCTCTTGGTACCAGGACATATTGGAAATCACATGCCATCTATCAGCTGCTCAGTTGGTTCACAATTGTAAGATTTTGCAAACTTTCATGGCTGATTTTTCATCTTAGAAATAAGTCAAACATTCTAACCTTTTGGTAGATATACATATTAGTAAATTAAGTATCCTTCACTTAAAAAAAAAAGCTATTATGGAAATAATGAAAGAGTATCAATGGTATCAATTCGGCACAAGAAACCATTGGTTGCCCTCTGACACCACTGGATGACATCGCCAGATCTTGCTGCTTGAGCAGAGTAAGAAAGATACTCAGAGATGATTCATACCCTGGTCAGTGTCTCTTTGCACTTCTACCATCGGGCAGAAGACATCAAAGTATAGCCAGCCGAACAAACGGGGTTAAAGATAGTTTCTATCCTTGGGCTGTCAGACTTTTAAATACAACCACAATCACTCCATGCACACGCTAGTTTTTT
>JAPKID020007457.1:0-10263 GCA_026931265.2 Tropidonophis doriae | reverse complement strand
TACCTATGGCCCACTGCTCTCTCTGTATCCATCTACCTACCATTTTTACAATTTTTTTACATTTCTGTTGCGTGTACCTGGCACAGGTGTGACATTTACACAATCTATATATATATATCATTGATGCCCTACTTGAAAGGAACGTGTGAAAATTTGGAAGTGATCGGTGCAGTACTTTCGGAGATTACCTGTTTTGAACAAACTCAGTTAATTTTTATTTATATAGATGTTCCAGGGCATCCAGTGATGTGAGAAATATATTCTAGATCATTCATCTGAAATAGAAGAGGAAGTGTTTGTCTGCTAGCCCTATCTAATTGAGGTATAATATTCTTTGCTTTATCTCTATTCAAACATTTATCCTCATCATTTAGATGATCACATTTCCCAAATCTAGACCCTCAATTGCATCCATACTGATTGGACCTACTGCCTTTCATTTCCAGGGTAGAGCAGGGAATTGCAAATGTTCACCATCATATGGAAACAACAAGGACATCCCGTCCACCATATGCTATTATTAGGGCTGGCATGCTACCATTTAGGGACCACTCATTCCAAGTCTCTGCCATGTTATGTTAAAAGTAGAGGTAAATACAGAAGTAGAGGTAGAGAGAGGTAGAGGTAGAGAGAAATAGAGAGGGGGAGGGGGATAGAGAGGGGATATAAAGAGACGGAGAATTTGTTGCTAAATGATATATTAGTTTGTTTCCTCTTTTTATTTATCTCTTAACAGCATGTTAATGAGGTTATAAATTTGAAAGTAATTAGAATAAACTTGTACTGCAAATATATGTCATCAGGATATAATTGACAATATTATTGTCAAGTTCAAATATTTATATATCCTAAATGTAAAAAAGGATACAATTATGAAGTCAAACTAATTTAACTATGATCTCAACCATGTGCCAGATCCTTCAATTTAAATCAGCTGAGTCTAATCATATTCTAATTTTTATGAGACTGAATCCTTAAAAATAAATGTACACATTTATTTAAATAATTTCCTGTTCTATTTCTTGCAAAGAAGTAAGCATGCTAAAAAGAGGTTCTGAGCAAGTAGGAAGACAAAGGACAGAAAAATTTGCATGGCAGAGCATAGTTGCATAGATTCCTTTTTAAATTCGTTTAAAAAAGTTTAAAATAGCATGTTCAGTAGATCTGAAAATGTTGTAAACTGAAGCCTGGGAAACAAGTCCCTAAGGAAATGCTGTGGTTTTTAATAATCATCCTTGTCAATGGAAAAACTGTAGATTATTTGATTCAATTTAGAAATTAAAATATTTATAAAGCAATCTATAGTTTTTAAAGAAAAATCAGAGTAGTCCCATAGATACAATGAAAATGAAGAAGAGGGGAAGGGAAAGGAGGGTCGGGAAGTAGAGGAGAGGAGAGAGGAAAAGGAAAAGGAAAAGGAAAAGGAAAGGAAAGGAAAGGAAAGGAAAGGAAAGGAAAGGAAAGGAAAGGTCTAGGGATCCTCTAATTGTTTACAAGTTTCCAGGTGAAGATGGATAAAAGATAGATTGTTCACCTTCTCTTCTAGAGGAAGAGGGTCAGGCAGAGATATGTAGATGTCAGATAGCTGTGTGTGTGTGTATTTTTGGATTACCAGTTGTAATACATCTGGTACCAGTTGTGGATCTGTTTAGGTATCCCCCGAAGCAGGCAGATGTGATGCAACTGTGTGGTATAACTTTTGGTTGAGGCTGCCTCTGAAGTAATGGACCAGGAACCAGTGTCTCAGTTTCCCTGCTAGACCCTGGAATTCACAAATGTATTCAGCCACCAGTCTATTCCAGGAGAAAAGATTAATCACTGAGAATTTAGAGAATAAATGGTGTATTTGTAAGAGAATATGTACTCACTCCCCCAGATTGTCAAGGGTCAGCAAGAACTCACCAGACGCGTAGGCCCCTCTTTTGGGGTAAACCCATTCCAGGGTGCCCTGCCCTTCACATATCCTTCTGGATATTCCACCCCTCCATTTTTCCCTCTGTCAATCCTTACTATTATTTTACCTTCTCTCCCTTACTGCTCATTCTGCTTTTCCCTCTTTCCTCCCATCCTGCACAAGCTTATTTCTTCCTCTTTCTTACAAATTTCTAAAAGGTAGAAATGGTAGTAGGGATGGTGCTATGTAGCATCTATTTCTTCAAAGTGTGTCTAGGGGAAGGAATAAGCATGGATATTTGTTTGGTGCAAGGTGGGGAAATGATGTGTTCTCAATAAGGGTGGAGATAGCATCCATGTATGGGTTCAACCTATCCACACTCTGATTGGACTGAGTCATAAATAAATAATTAGCCGGGTATATAACACCCCCCCCCAAGGAGCTCCCATACCCAGTTTCCGACTCAGTCCAACTCTGGGACTGTTCGGTAGCCAACTTTCTCCTCTGAAGATTGAAAGATATTATTTTAAGTATGGCCATGAACCTGGGGGGACTGGATTGATGCCTGATGGCCAAAATCTAGCATCACTGCTTCACATAGGCAAATATAGTTCAAATTCCCAGGAATCAAAATAAGTGACTTGGAATGAAGTAATAGAGAGAGAAGGTCAATCCTTAAAGGATAGCAGGCTAGCTTGCTTTAAACTCTGTAGACCAAGCCAATAATCCAATACTTACAGCAGCATCAGAAGAGGACAATATGGGAGACCACCAGAACATATCAGAATGATAAACTGGGAAGTTGAAAAAAAGTTATTAATGGCAAGCCAAGATAACTACAAGAACATATTCATCTAGTCACCAGAATTTGAATTCAAAGGAGAACTTTCCACATAGATGGAATTCCAACCTCTTTTAAAAAACTAATCTTTTGGAAATAATCCAAAAATGACCTGCCTTTTGAAAATTCCAATATCTTTGCCATTTCCACCACTCTATAGTTTGCTTCTCAAGATTTGTTATGTTATTTAGTATTCTTTTCATTCTGTTTTGGCTTACTTAAAAACTCAGCTGCACACAAAAAGGGACAATTTAAAAAAAACTGATAAAAGAACTCTCATTAGAAAAAGGTCTGTTGTGAACAATAAATGTCTTTGAAAATAGCCATCATCCAGCACTACTTATTCTGCTACACAGGATAGTTACAAAGATATGTGGATCAAGGATTCAATTTTATTCACAGTCCAATAGAACAACATTTTTGCAAAACATTAAGCAACAAACTACTAAGAGAAAATGCTGTATTTTGACATGGAATAATCAGAACTTAACTATAGCCCAAATTTCATTAGAAGCAATTGTGCCTGAGTAGTATTGAAGATGAATTCAAATTTTAGCATTGGATAAGTTTTCTTTGCATGCTATGGACAAAGAACAAAGGGATGGATCATCAAACAAATCAACTCAGCGTTCTCACTGGGCTATAAATGACCAGACTCAAATTATCATACTTTAGATACATTATGTGAAGATCCAGCTCCCTAAAGAAGGCTTTAATGTTAAGAAAGGTAGAAGGAAAGAGAGAAGATAACCAGCAGCAAGTGAATGGGTTCAGGTACAGTAGTAATAAATGCACCATTGGAGACCTGAAAGACAAGATTAGCGATAGATGTATTCACTTCCATGGCACAGTTGGAGAAACTGATAGTGATATTAGTTCAGAGCACTGTGAATAGTATAATGGACAGTTTAGCAGAATGCAGTGCAGATTCAGTCCCACATTTCACCCAAGAACAGATTTGTCAGGGAATGTTGCTATATCTTTCTTCTGGTTCCTTGATAGCAAAGCATTAAGCTTGGGAACAGTAACAAGTATCTCCATTCCTAATGTCTCTTCTGTTAGGACTTGAGATAATGTTATATAATATTTAAGATTACATAAAGGCCTGTTCCAAAGGTCAAAATTGCAGTGATCAGGAATTCTTTTCCTGTTTTTCTAGAAATCTAGATCGAAGATACATTGCTTACTCTCATACTCCAGTGTTCCCAGTCACTGAACTGAAAATCTACAATTGTTCAAGGATGAAGCAATGGAATTAACTGCGATAGAGATCAATATGAAATAAATAAATGTGCTTAATACTTCAACTGGAAAATCCCCATTCAGGTTTCTGTTGATATGCAGCATAGTTCTAGCCTTAAGCTTACATTTGACATGCAACAAGGAACATGCAATATTGCTCTTAGAACTTGAATTGAATTACTTCCAATTTTTTACAAGTTTATAGGCACAAATTTATGTGACATAAATATTAGGCTTAGTACTTTGGCCCTGAAAAGTATGGTTGCAGTGGGAATATAATTATTCCCATGACAGTGGACAAATCAAGTTTTATTTTGAATAAATTGTGTTACAAAGTGGAAAACATGTGGACCCATCAATTACTATTATTTTACATTTGGTTTTCTCCCCAAAAAAGCAGCTAAAAACTCAAAGGAAAGCTCCTTAAAACTGTTTAGAGAAGTTCAGTGAAAAGGTCAGTGTGGACAAAAATGTCCTTGATATACAGCCTGCTCACTACCAATATTTTTTTCTTCTGCATAAGTTGTAGGATGGATAGATTGGAGTGTACATATACTTGGAATATGCTCACACAACATGCTTGATCAGCACATGTACAGACACCACTAATATGCTATATTTAATGACTGTTCTCCATTAGTAGGTAGGTAGGTAGATAGATAGATTGTGTGTGTGTGTGTGTGTGTGTATGTGTGTGTGTGTGTACTGAAGCACAAGCACGAAGCCGAAGGCACCAGCCAGAAGATGGTGAGTAGGACCTCGTCGAAACGTCACCAAGATACTCTCAATCTTACATAAGAAAAGACCCAAATACCCCAAGATACATACATAAGGGATGTGGTGGCTCACTGACAAAGATGCTAAGCTTGTCAATCAAAAGGTTGGCAGTTCAGCAACTCGAATCCTAATGGAGTGAGCTCCCAGTACTTGTCCCAGCTTCTGCCAACCTAGCAGTTCAAAAGTACATAAAATGCAAGAAAATAAATAGGAACCACCTTTGGTGGGAAGATAACAGCGTTCCGTGTTCCTTCGGCATTTAGTTATGCCCGCCACATGACCACAGAGACATCTTTACACAGTGCTGGCTCTTCGGCTTTGAAATGGAGATGAACACCGCCCCTTAGAGTAGAAAATGACTAGCACATATATGCAAGGGGAACCTTTACATACGTACTTTTTTATTTTTTTATTTTGTTAGATTTATTAACCTAGTAGTACATATACATTGGTAGTACTTTATACATACTGTATACATATGGTTTGGTTATGTTTCTGCAAACCACAACTGTGAATTCATTAGCCATTTGTGTGAACACAATCTCCATCTATTGTGGGGGTAAATATGTGTGTCCTAGATCCTTTTCTTAGAATTCTCTGTAGAGTTTAGGAGTTTAGTATCAGATAAGCAGGCATTCCACTGGCCTTTCCTACCAAAAATTACTGCCTGTAATTTTTGTCTTTGCCTCAAGCATGCTAATAAAACAAAATAAATGGTACACTGAAGTGAGAGAGAGAAAAAATAACCTGATAGAAATTTTAATAGAAAAAATAAGTCAGAAGAGGGTCATAAACCTTACTCCTACAAGCTACAGCTCTAATCAGTTTTGCTGTCTTAAACCACAGTTAATTTCTCCAAGAGAAACAAGCCTGGGAAAGACTGTACAGTAAATACTGTCAGAAATAGTCATTCTCCTGAGGAATAATCATAATAGGAACTTATGCCTCCAATCCATATGTAAATTGCTAAGATAAAAAATAAGGCAATAATCGTCATGCTAATTGATAAAGAGTTTTTAAAAAGAGGCACCTTAACATGTAACTTGTAAATTGACTTGTTATCAATGGGGAAAGATATTTTTTTTGTAGTATTGTCAACACCTAGCTATGGTTACTAGGTACAAAACAAGGTGTTTTTCAGTGTGTCCTCCCTTGAGCAGAGGCAAGATGGGGCTCAGTGTTTTCTTTCAAACAATGCATCTTCATTAGATGGATCTTAACTGCTTTGTCACCTATGACAAAGTAGCAGAAACTAAACACTCATCAGATTTCATTGGGAGGAGGAATGGGAGTACTTTGTTTAAAGATCCAAATATATTTTTTGTTGTTGTTATTGGTGTTGGTTGTGAAGTCATGTCTGGCCCATCGGGACACCATGGACAATGTTCCTCCAGGCCTTCCTGTCATCTACCATCCTTTGGAGTCCATTTAAGCTCATGCCGACTGCTTCAGTGATTCCATCCAGCCACCTCATTCTCTGTCGTCCACTTCTTCTTTTGCCCTTAATCTTTCCCAGCGTTAGGCTCTTCTCCAGTGAGTCCTTCCATCTCATTTGGTGGCCAAAGTACTTGAGTTTCATCTTCTAAAAAGCAGTCAGAGTTGATCTCTAGGACTGACCAGTCTGATTGCCTTGCAGTCCAAGGGACTCGCAGGAGTCTTCTCCAGCACCATAGTTCAAAGGCCTCAATTCTTTGGTGTTCAGCCTTTCTTATGGTCCAACTTTCACAGCCATACATTGCAGCTGGGAAAATATATAGCACTAATTAATGTATTGGTATTTAAATGATTCATATAGCTCCTTATCTCACAAAAATGATTCAGTATTTACTATATTGTTCATGGAAAAATGAAGAAACATCTAACATCTAACTTCCTCCTCAATGGCTGCTCAGAAACCAGCTACTCTGGGTTGCTTATAGGGGGTTAAAACAATTTGTTGGAAATCTACATTAAAAGCAGCGATGCTGGGAACAAATCAGATGTATTGCAGCATTGCTGATACATAGTGGGACCCCACAGGAATCTCACTTGAAGCCTGCAGGATTGCCCAAGATTGGGCAAGAAAAGACACCTAGCACCCTCTCAAAACAGATGATCAATTTGTAAGGGTACATGGCCATAAAATTGTCTTAGCTGGAAACCTGTTTATTTCACTCAGTTTAGGCATAGGTATCTTTATATAAAGCTGCCCTATAATGTACCTAACCATGTAACCATGTACGAAGCATTACTGAAGTCAAGCTTTTCATGGCTATGCATATTCCCACTGACACACTGCTTGGTTTCCAAATGTAACCTCAGGAATTACCATAACGCACTACATAACACAAGTGCTATCACACCATCAGTCAAGCCAAAAGTTCCACATCAATAAAGTTTCCCTCCAACACTGGAGCATTGTGGCTTTACATGTTATTTTAGACTTGCTGGGAAGGACAAAAGAAACCATACCCACATGCCACAAAAACAGGATAGTCAAAGGGAAATTGTAGAGTTATAAAACATCTGGACAACATCAAGTTGGGGGACTTGCATTACATTGTAACATGGCAGGGGGTACAAGTCTAGTCTCCTTCTAGCAATAAAACTAACTCTAGGAGAAATGGTTGTAGCTTTTCCTTCCATGGGGAATAGGAAATAAAAGAAAATGAATTTTCTCTTTTGAATTCAGTTTACCAATACTGAACAATTCCCTCCACAGAGCAAGCTGTCTGAGGAATCATATATCAGTTGCAGATATTACCTAATGTGCAGACTTTCCATAAAGATAAATGGGGAACTCCCTGTCTTCAGCCCCTGATTTAAGTGTAAGACCACACAGAGAGTTGGGAGTGGTGGGATCAGTTTCACATAATGATAAGCTTCTAAAGTTCCCATGGCTATCACAACCAGTTTGTTACACCTGGCCTTTGCAGAAATCCTGAGAGATAGTGATCTGTTTTGCTGATGTTGGCTGATATTGGTGTAGCTTGTTTAGTATCTAATGAATAGAATAATTTGTCCATTGCACAAGGAATTGGGGGGGGGGTGTTTCCACATCTGAGAAATGAAGCAGCTGCAAGATGAGTTCAGTGGAGCAAATGGGTAACTGAGATCGGAAATTGGCACATCGGTTCTACACATTTGTGCATAGCTGTGTGACTTTAAATAATGGTGACTGTTCCTCTTCAAAAAAAAATTTTTTCTAAACAACCCTCTTCAGGCAATGAAGTCAGAAAATGGTGAATATGCTTTAATGAATAACTGAGAGGTACTATGCTTACATGAAGTGTGAAACCCTTTAAAAAAATCAGAATAGCTGTATTTCAAAATATAGTCAAGATTATTAACTATAAAAGATGAATCAATGGAGGAAATAGTCTTATTAAAGATTACTACCCATGATATCTCTAGCCAGAAGTAACTTACACTTTCTCAAGCCCACATTCTGAGCCATTTATGCATCTGGAAATCTCACACTTCTCTAACCAGCATGTAATAACAAATGCTATACGTCTTCTCTGTCTCTGGGTATTTTCCAGGTAACTATTATCAAAATGTTAGAGGATTAAGAACCAGCAATGTGCAATGAGAGAAATGAAGCTACTGGTTTATAAGATGCAGTTTTATTTCTTAGCAGTTGTTGTGAAAGAAAAATTCTCACCCAGTTTTGCAATCCAACCAATAGAAGGATTTAATTTTTTATCCAGAATGCACTTGTAATGAAGAACCTTTATGATATTAAGAGATCACTTTTTTTCCCTTGTGTTCAATTGTGTCCAATTATCAGACACTGAGTCTTCTTCCTGGGACTAAGAGAAAATCCAAGGTCATTCTGCTGGCTTTGTGTTTAAGGCAGGACTAGAACTCATAGCCTTCTGGTTTTTAGCCTGATGCCTTAATGACTACACCAAACTGGCTCTCTAAGAGAAACCACTAGATGGCAGCAAAGAAAACTAGAACCCTTTCCTTTCACCTAAGAGGTCTAATTTTTTTCCGTCCAAAAATGGTAACTCAGGCAAGTTCTTCCCTATCACAGCCATTCTGTAAGAGAAGATCCCAACATTCCAAGTGTTCCTTCTGATTCCCCTCAAAATTGTGTAATGCTTTTTTATTATAATTATTGCTACATTTCTTCAACAATACAAATAATAACAAATAATACAAAACCATACAAAAGTCAATTTAAAAAAAGGAAAGGAAAAAGCCAAACAGTAAAAACGGTTAAATGAGAAAAAAATTGAGGAACAGACACAAAAAAAGAAGAAACAGTTAAAAAAACAGATAAATGGAGGGAGGGAAGGAAGGAAGGACTTCTCTATAATAGAGAAAAGTCAACCATCTTTCAAAACCTGGGAAAGCAGCCAAGTTCTCAACAATTTTCTGAACATCATCAGGACAAGAACTATATCCTTGAAGAGGATGTTGTTCTAGAGAGCAGCTGCTGTGATAGAAAAGGCACATTTTCTTCATCCCCACAATAACAGTGTTTAATCTAAAGAACCTGATTAAACCTGAAGGGATCCATTGATATATCCAAAGTGTTTCATTACATTCAGATTTGGGGGATTTAATTTAACACTACTTTAATATTTTAAATTTTGCATTCCTCCCAAGAATACTGCTGTATTAATAACTAACCATAAAAAAAATAGAAGTAACTAAGGCATATAGGTACATTAACGTCCCTTCAGATTTGTTACAACTCGAGCATACTGTAGGAAAGATTCAGCCATTTTTAAATATCTGCAATATACTCAAACAAGTTTTTGTTCATTCGATTAATTTAATTTTTAAATCCCCAAAAACATATTTAATGTTCCTTAAAATTTGAGAACATTGCCATTGTTATATAGATTATAACGATTCGCTGTTCTAAATTCCTTGCATATTATCCAGACAGAGATAGTACTGAATTGTAAATACATTCAAAGGTACCAGAGTTTCAGATTCTGCAATAGCATCTGGGCCAAACAAATATTTTATCTGATATATACCTATTCAGCTGTTTTGGGGAAATTATATTCTTTTTAATATTTTTCACAGATTTTCATTCTCACTACTTATTAATTAAGAGTAACCATCTTATTTTCGTCTCATGTTTAATTTTTGTTTGTTTTTCAACAAACAAAATAGAAGTAGTTTGCTTATATTTTTAAATTATTCCAGTTAATTATTCCAATTATTTTCTCATAATAATTAATATCAAGTTTTAATTTGTTTTCCAATAAAGCTCAAATATGTCAAACTGCCTTGAGGATTGGAATGTCTCTGGAGTTCTTATTAACATTGGAACCAAACACTTGCCAGCATTTCAAGAGTCAAATGTAATTCTTAAGATAATCCCACAGTAGTATATTTTTAATATTGTTTTTATTCTGTTATTGAAGTTAACAGCCTTGTATAATAATATTCTTTAAAATCAAGAAACAAACATCTCATCAATATTTTATCAGTTTACTTACCGTATTTTCCGGCGTATAAGACGACCGGGCGTATAAGACGACCCCCTAATTTTACAGTTAAAACA
>JAPKID020007456.1:0-10263 GCA_026931265.2 Tropidonophis doriae | reverse complement strand
AGTACAGGGTTATATTCTATTTAATTTAATTTTAATCTGTTTTTGTATTTTTGTATGCTTTTATTGACTCCCTGTACACCGTCCCGAATCTCTTTGGGGAGTTGGGTGCGGGGTATAAATTTAATAAAATAAAAAATAAATAAAAAATTAGGTTACACTGGGATTCTTGAGCCCCCAGGAGTATTACATGTCAGGCTGTTTGTGTGATTTTGGTTGGTGAACCATTCTGAAAAGAGTACCAAAGTTGAATTATCTCCATTTGTACATGATGTAACAGGGGTCAGCAACCTTAAACATTTCTAGAGCCACAAAGGTCCTAAACGGAAGCGCCCCTACCCCCGTTCAATTAAGCCAATCAGAAGTCCCATTCCCCCATCATAGAGTCTTTTAGCATGGTGTCCTTTTTCCTCTGCTGACCAGAAGTCTGATTCCCCCTACTATAGAGTCTCTTCCTAGCACGGCATCTTTTTTCCTCTACCTGTCCTAACCAAAAACCCTATCAATTGTGGCGCTGACTGGTGGCAGGGAGCAGCAGCAGAAGGATGAAAGAGTCACATGCGGCTCCAGAGCTTCAGGTTGCTGACCCCTGATCTATCTGATGGTAGAATTCAAACTCTTTGGAAATAGTTTTGTAATATTTTCCAGCCTGCCACTACTACCCTGCCAACCCCATTGGCTCCAGCCTGCTGCCTTCTCCCTGACTGTGCCCAGTGATGTCTCAATGGGAGATGAGCTCCACCACTCTGCCATGATCAGGGCTTGTATCCCAAGGCTATGCCCTTGCCCAACTCCTTTATCCTGGGCCAGTGGCAGAAAGAAATGACAATAAAGGTTAGCTGTGGGAGGCAGTGGTAAGTAGTGGAGAGATGTGGGTGAGATAGGTGAATGGGGAGAGTTGAAGTGCATATTGTGGTCATAAATGCAGGCCAACTGGCAGGTGCCTATATTTTGTTCACGTAAGTGAGTGTGTGTGTATGTGTATGTTTGCTACAATGGCCATAGGTTTGAGGGCTGATCAACTTCAAACAGTTGCTGAATGAATGGAAATTAAGCGAGAACTATCTGTAGCTTCCTTTTGACTTCGTTGAAAAAGAAGCCCCTGTTAAAATAGTAACTTGCTTTCTTGGTGGTCACTTCAGCAAGAAGAGTAATGGAACTCACAGCTCCATCCATCCTTACTGGCTTTAATTTATATTTAGTACTTTTAGGGCTTGGCCCTTTTTTTTTGTCTAAGATCATTTAAAGTCAAATAAGCCAGAAAAAGAAAAAAAGAGTTTTACATAGTCTTTTGAGCAAATCCCCACCAATCTAAGTAGAGATTTTAAAATAGGTGAAATTGCCTCAAAATATTTATTTACCTGAAACATAAATATAAAAGGATAGAAAGCCTTTTTTAATCACATATTAAGTTTGGCAGTGCTGGGAAGCAAGTTTCTAAGTCCTCTATTAGGTGGATAAAAGATTATGTTCTCCTAGGGTATTTTGCCAGTGGTGTACAGGTACCTTATAGTTAACTCAGTTAGAAAAGTAGTTCCCATAGTGTTTGCCAGCAAGGGGTTTTTTTTTCTTAGAAGAAATCTGCTGAGCATCAACTTGCCATGAAATGTCTCCCTTCATTAAACACTGTGAAACTGATAGGTTCATCTTTGTGAAAGCAGAACTAACAAAAATTATGTGCTGTCTACAAAAATTACTTCTCTATCAATAAGGCAAGTGCAATTTAGTTTACCTTACACATAAAATAGTTCTGTGTTCATATATATGCCTGCCTTACATTGTAGAGGAAAGTAATGTTTCAATTTAGACTGAGGGCATGTAATGAATTAAGTTGAAGGCTTGTGTTTACTCACTGCTTGTTCTTCATGATAGCTGTTCACCAGGATTATCTGTCAGTAAATGCTGCTATGAGTTCTTGTAAATGTGTGCTAATGACATCAATGATAGTATTCAGCGATCATGTATTCCGCTATATTGCTTTCAATTTTTCAAACCATCAGATTCTTCTCCAGTAACTCTTGCTTCTGCATTTTGGGTCTAAAATGGTTAAGCTTTAGCTTCATTATTAGTCCTTCGAGCAGTCTGGTTTTATTTCACTTAATATTGAATGATTTCTTCTTGTTGTCCAAAGTAGTCTCAAAAACTCTCTTCAGTAACACTGTTCTAAGGCATTGATTTTCCTCCATTCACTCTTTCTGATGGTTCAGGCCATTACAAACATATGTTGCAACTGGGAAGACCTTGATTCTGACTTGGATGTTAGTTATCATTAAACAGCGGTTGGTTTTGTGTTTCAGAACTACCCAAAGAGGTTGTATCAATAAGAGTGAAAACTATGGGTTTTTTAAATTACAATTCAAATATGAGTTATTTACTAAACTATCCAGCTTTAGAATAACATTAAGATGCATAATTAAATGGAATTCTGTGAGAAGAACATGGAGTTCATACAGATAAAATCTATTTTTTGTTTTATTTTTATTTATTTTTCTCACTTCTGAACAGCCCATCTCCCTCATTTTAGCACATGTTCTATTGTACATTTAATATGTTCATTTCTAGTTTTCGGATAGAGTTGCATTATCGCCTGCTCTTTTTTATTACAGCTGTTTTTCTAGTAATTAGCAGACCAGGGACTCAAAAACATTTTTTCTGTTCCCAGTTGAAATATTACTAATATTGCTACTACTGTATTAAGGAGGGGAAGAGGGTAAACTATCAGCCACTGATGTGGGTTTTTCCCAAAACAATTTGCACTAAAACATTTTTATTAAATACAATTGATGTGCTAAATTTCCAGGATATTTTCTTGCATAAACTAAATGTTTTTTTCCGTCATGAATTAGCATATTTTCTTCAGACTGCTTCTGTTATTGTTCTGTTTTCATTGATGTTCATACTTGGCTCATCTTTTCAAAGATATTTCTTTATCAGAAGCAATACATTGAAGCTCTATCATTGATGAAGGCACCAACAGAATTTCTAATGTATGACCTTCATTGGAAAAAACTGGGATACATCCAGATATGTATCTGCCTTGAAAATAAACTTCTTTTATAATTTTTATGTCATAAAATGTTTTATAAAATTTACCAGATCAGTTCCAAATTTTGAATGCATTATATAAGTTAGCCTATTTGAGATACCCTGGTTCAAAATTTGTTTCTCTATGAGGTACCGTTTCTCCCAGCTAAACGTTATCAGAATGACAGTTTTAGTCTTATTAGTATACCAGACCAGGGGTCGTCAACCTTTTGGACCTCAGGATCTACTAAATTCATAATTTTAAATCTCATGGACCACCAATATGATTTTTTAAAAGATAAATAGTACTTTGTGCAATATAAAAAATGCAAATAATTTTCCTGCGGTCCACCAACATTTTCTCACGGACCACCAGTGGTCCATGGACCACCGGTTGGTGACTGCTGTGTAGACAATCCATGCGCTGTTGGGTCATTGTTACAGAGATGTTCCTTTATCTGACTCCTCAGTGTCTTCAGTAATGACAAAGCTTCTAATTTACTGGTTGGGATACCTTCAGAGATGTATCTGCCTTGAAAAGTTGGGTTATGTTCATATGTATCTGTCTTGAAAATAACATATATTCAACAGTCAAAAATCAGCACAGGAAATATTTTATTTCATTTTGTATTGCAGGTAGTCCTTGACCTATGACCACAGTTGAGCCCAACATTTAAGTGAGGCAGTTGTTAAATGAGTTGTGCCTCATTTTGCGACCTTTTTTTGCCACAGTTGTTAATTGAATTGCTGCAGATGTTAAATGAATCGTGGTCAATTCAATTTCCCCATTGACTGCTTGTTGGACACTGGCTGGGAAGGTTATAAGTAATGACCACATGACCCCAGGACAGTGCAACTGTCATAAATACATGCCAGTTGTCAAGTGCTCCAATTTTGATTACATGACCATGGGGATGCTGCAATGGTCGTAAGAGTAAAAAACAGTCATAAATCACTTTTTTCAGTGCTGTTGTAACTTTGAGCAGTGTGGAAATGAATGCTTCTAAGTCAAAGGCTACCTTATCTATGAGATAAACTGGTCTATGATAATATTTATGTTATAAAATGTTTTATAAAATTTGCTAAATTTCAATTGCACAAGAGTCAAGACTTCCAGAGTTTGGATGCATAATATGGGCTAACCCATTTAATGTATCATAGTTCAAATTTTTTTGCTCCATGGTTCATCATTTCACCCATTTAGTAATATATAAATTTATATGCCTCCCAATGACTTTGAACAGCTTTAGAATTTTATGTGTCCTCCTGCTGCTTTGACAGTGAAATTTCAGATTTTTAAACATTTTCCTTTTTATTACTTGTGCTATTCTTTGAAAGTACTTGTGACTTAAAAATTCCTGCTCCTGAAGGCAGAACCTAAAAATATTTTGCATAAATGGACAGAAAGTTGCCTTTCAAAAAAGAACACTAACTTTAAATATGTTTTTATTTCAAGTCATAAACATATAGTTTTAGTATTGTATCTGTGAGTTGTTCCTCATTATTGTTTTGAAGCTCTGAATTATGTCCTGGTACTGAAAATATGTTTTGAAAATATTTATTCTGAGTTCTCTATTTCTATTTTTTTAATTGGACTTGTTTGTAAGACTCTTCCCTGAAAGGTTACATAGATATCTGAAAGGTCAGGTAAAAATTGTTCTAGAAATTAAATTAAATTAAATTACAATGTTTTTTCATTACCATATTTTTATATATTTTTCTTCTCTCCTAAATGAATAAAATACAACTTATACTTGGTTGTTCATAGTTACTGGGCACATTCTAATGAGTAACTGAAGATTATACATTTCTTAAAACTTTAAATGTTAAAATTATAATGTTAAATAATCAAATCCAAGATTAAGTTATTAGATACATAAATGAAGACAAGCCATATGCCTTTTTTTATTAAACCCAGGGCAAGAAATACATCATTTCAATCATGTGTTTATAGGGCAAATACTTCTCAGGTGCTTGAAAGAAAAATGTTGCACTTCTGTTACTGAGGTAGCAGTGAGCTGTGTACTGCCGAGGTTTTATTGAATGCCAACTCTTCCCTTCAGTTAGTTATTACTAGGTATTTCAGTTTCCTGGGTTTTTTTCCTCTTGATAGCTGAACCAACAAAGTAGGGAGGAGATAAAAATTCAGAACTATGGCCAAATGAGGGACACCACAGGAAGTGTATTTGTCAGGATCCTGACTTGTCTTTGCTTTTGTTTTTTGAAGAGCAACCACTGAAAGCTGTGAGTGAAGCGGTGGTAGAGGTAAGAGAAGGCTGCTTAAAACATCAATTTTCAAATGTCTTTTTGCTGTAGGAAATACAGGTATTCCAGTGAACTTTCCGTTGAAAAATTGTTACATGCCCCTGTCATATAATTTTTAATACCAATCTTGTAGTGTTATATTATTATCAAAGCAAATTCTTCTATTTTCTGGAGATAGCTAATATCCAGAATACCATTTGATAACACTTGAAATAATCGTAGGAGTATTTTTTTCTCTTTTGTTCCTGTGCCAATAAAAAAAGTAAATGCAGGTGAAATGTTAATAGAAATGTTTCAATATTAACTTGAAATTAGAACCAGACTGTTATAGTCAGATTACTTGAAAAATGAATATCAGTTGATAATGTTATATTTTAAGAATTTATTTTAAAACAGTAACAGCTTCCTGGCTAAGCAGATGAATAATGTCTACTTTTATTTATGTATATATTTATTTATTAAATTGAATTCTGTCCCAGAATTGCAAAAGAGTCAGACATTCAGTAAAGGAGGGGCATGGTTTTTTTGATGGTGGGCTAGTTGGAATTTGCTTCTCAGAAGAGTCATTAATAGCACACCTGTTTAGTGATTGTTGAACAATCAAGATCCCAGTTAAGCTAAATGTTTATTATAAACAGTTTTCTGCTGTTTAAGTCACTGTTGTGAAATTCATTTGAGTACAGGATAAAATCAAATCCCACTAGTTTAAATCAGTGGGGGCTGCGATGTCATCACAAGGAGTGTGCAAAGGGCTGAAGAAATGTTATGATTTAAATCTTGAGTTAAGTCTTAAAAGAGGGGGATAGGGTGAAGATAATAATCTAAATAATAATAATGTGAATTTTGGGCAAACATTAGTCATCATTTTCAGCTATAATCAATTAGATATTTGCAGACCAATTAGAAGCTTATGGGTATGAACACAAAAGCATTCTTCACATGTTCGTGAACAGAGAGAGATATACTGTATTATCTTCAAATCTGAAATTAATATATACCTACTGTGAACGATAGCTACTAAACCATTAATAGTCTTCCACAATTTTATCTTATGATCTTTAAAGTCATTCTGTCTTGTGCAAAATTTAATAGCTGAAGGAGAGTGATGCAGTGCTTCCTTTATTATGATATACAACTTCTATTCTATTTCATTGTGTACACCAGATTCTAGTATAAGAAAGAGAAAAAAATTGCATATATAATTATATTTAACTGCATTATCACTTTTCTTTTAAAGCATCCCTCAGTGTTGTAACCTTTTGTAATAAAAGTGCCCTTTGATTATTTTGACATTCATTTTTGCATCTTTTTGAACTCTATAATATCAATATCAATTAGTAGTATACAAAACTGATTGCGACAGTTCAAATGTGGTTTTACCAAACATTTTTCTAAGATGTTATATTAGTACTTCTGAAATTTACATCAACTTCATATTGTATCTGTATTTATTCAAGCTATCTACCAGTAGTAGATTGAAAATATTCTCTTCAACTTCTAAAATTAGATGTATGCAAATATATCACCTTAATTGCCACCCTAAACTGAAATGTTACATACTAAATATTATAATAATTGTTCTTATGATGATATGTTAAGGAAATATTTGTGAGGTACATTTCTTAAATTAGGAAATAAAGATATGTATTGAAATGCATTTGAAATAAAGCTTTAGATTTTTATTTTTTTTTAAGAAACCAGAAGTTCATTTTCTGTCGTGCGCATACCCCCTGGGAAGCTCTTCGCCCTGGTTGTGGCCCCGATGAGCGTCTGTGTGTGCGAATTGCTTTCTTTTCAGCACTCAGTGCCATGCATGTATGCACGCACACATTTCTTTTTCAGCACTTGATTTTGGTTGGTTGACCAATCTTGGGGAGGGTAGTAATGGTGTTGAATTGCCTCCATTCATATACATCTGCTTGGCAGTGGATTGATGTGGTTCAAAATCTTTGGAAATAGTTGTATAATCTTGTCCAGCCTGGTGAGCATCAACAATTTTCTTTCATATAAATTTTATTAAAAGTTTTAAAGAGAACGTAAAAACTAACACAAATATAGAAAAAAGAGAACTAAGAAAGAGAGGAAAAGACAGTGGTGCAGAAAGAAAGGATAAAAAATAAAAGAACCTTCTCATTTCCTTTGCAGTAAATGGATTTATGATTACAAAGTTATCTCTTATTCTATTATTACAAAAAACCCTCACATTTTTTAAAACATCAAAACTACAATTAATACATGCATTTTTTCTGTTTCGTGGAAAAAAACGTAAAAGGGATTTCCACTCAGTGATAAGGCAAATATTTCTCTAATTAAGAAGTTAATTTAGCCCTCTCTGCAAGTTCCCTAATTTTTACCAACCATTCCTCCCTTGTGGGTAGTGTTAAACCTTTCCAATTTGAGCTTATGATCATTGTGGTGCAGTCATCATATTTAAAAACAACATTTTATGACTTCTATTCTGTGAATCCCCAAAGAAAAACTTCAGTTGTACGTTAGTTTTTTAAATCTTGTGAATTTATATATGTTTAGTCCATTTTTAAGACAACTATCTTTCAGGGATCCTCAGAAACCTCCCATTGTACAAACTACCACAATCTTCCACATAGCTGTGTTGTGAACATCAGACTTTGGTAGTAAATACCCAGACTTTTGTTCTTTAAATAAGGCAGGACCTCCCACATACCTGATTATAATCTCATTGATTGAAGCCGCTGACTCTTAATTTCCCCTTCAAATGAACTGATAAGCTTTGAATTTACATATTTTTGCACATACAGAGATATGTAACTTTGGATCATTTTCCTGCAACCAATAAATGAACAAGTATGTTTTTGACTCATGTTTAATTGGGTTCTCTTTATCTAGTTATTCTAGAACAAAGAAGATTCCCATTTGCCATTGGTTGAACCTTTCAGCTCAAAAAGAATGAATCTGTATTAAGCTTCAGCATCATCTTACTTTTTCTGATATACAATTTCCTAAAAAATACTCTCCTATTCTCCCATTCTGTTCCATCTAACTAAACATCTGTATTTTGTGAGCCAGACACCAAAAGCAAATTGGTATCTTCAACTAAGTAACTGAATGCTAATTCTCCCTTTTTGTATTAAAAGGTCTAACCCTAGGACTGATTACAATCTATTATTTTATTCCCAAAGAAAAGGCAAAATACAGCAAACTTTTTAAACAGCTATCTCAACCATTTAAAGCTTCACAACGTAATTTTGTGGAAACCAAAACCCAGGAATGAATAGGTAAGACAAAAGTTGAAATAATATAAATATTCCATTCTATCTTAGATATTTAACTCATATACCCTTGTATAGTTAAAATTTGAATGGTAGCAACACTTGGAGATTTCAGAAAGATTGTTTTGAGCCCTACACTGATGCATCATCTACAGCCCCTAGGCCTTTTTATTAATTAGGATTTCTGAAAATTGAAAGCACAATTATCAGTTGCCATTTGACATCTCAAACCTTATGTATGACATGGCTGTATCCATTGTGGCCCGTGTCTTCTCACCTTCTCAAATGTAATTTTGATTTCCCAAAGGTGCTTTTTCAAAAGGCAATTGTAAGGTTGGGAACACCCCGTGCTTGAAACCTGGATGCTCCCAGAAGGGAATATCAACCTCCACTAATAGCAATGTGCCTTTTAGCAGGGAGGAAGGAAGGAAGGGAAAAAAATGTGGGAGGCACTGAGACTCCAGCGGCTTCCATTGTCCATCACTCCATATTCATTATAGACATTTTATTTGCTGTCATGTGAATGGTGTGATTTATTGGGGAAAGCCAAAGTTAGTATGTTACGTTTTTATTTTTGGAGAGCCAGTCTGGTATTCTGGTTGGTCTACAAACTGTGGAACTGTTAATTTTGTCTTGCCATGGGCACAAAGTCAACTGGATGACCTTGAGCCAGTCATTCTTTTTCAGCCCTAAGTAGAAGGTAATGGCAAATCACTTCTGCAAATTTTGCAAGAAAACTGTAGATACTCATCCAGGCAATCATAAGAGTCTAGTCTCTCAAAGGCACTAATGTTTTTATATTTTACTTTTCTTTCAAGATCTTAAAACAGCTTACATGGGAATCTCCATTTATCTTCACAAAAGCAAGCTTCTGCAGTACATTGGGCTGAGGCTGACTGACCTAAAAACCACATAGTGAATTCCCCTTATTTAAACGTGGATTTGAGTCCGAATCTCACTAGTTCTAATTCAGCACTGTACCTATTATACTATAGTCACTTTCCACTACTACTGGTGGAATACTGGTGTTAAAGCTGAATGAAATGTATTGATGAAGTAGAATTTGGCCAATATGTTGATTCTACAGATTAACAGTAGTAAGCCAGGCTTCAGAAGGATAGGCTAATATTGACATTTCCACTTAACCATGATACCAGAATCTGAAACATAAAAGAGTAAATTAGATTGTTGTGGTTATTTGCACATTAAAAACTTAGAATCATGTTTTCTAATGAAAGAGCTGTTAAGGGTAGATTTTTTAGCCTTCTAATTTTTATTTTTATTTTATAAGACTAAGATTGGTTCAGGAGCAATTAACATTTGGAATTTTAGCTTCCTAGTCTTGGATTTTAGTCAGTATTTATGTTTTGTGAGAATAGATATGGCCTTTGGTTACTGTTACAAAGATGCACGTTAATGATCCTCTTATTAAGGTTGTATTTCACTATTGTATATTCCCGAGTAATGTTTGCCTTGTAAAATAATACTTCTAATTACTGTATATTCTTTGAAGTTGGTCACATAACCAAGTGAATTTGCTTCTTTTTCTCATTATCGCCATATTCTACAAAATATAAAATATTTTGCTCCTTTCTGAAAGCAAATATCTCAAGCTGTCCTTGAACTAGCTATCTAGGCTTTTTCCTACCTTGTTTGAGGTATGTGTGTTTTCAGCAGTCTTCATGTATCAGAAGACTTATTCTCCCCCCCCCCCCCAAATTGGTTAGAT
>JAPKID020007454.1:0-10264 GCA_026931265.2 Tropidonophis doriae | reverse complement strand
CATTCCATTCCATTCCATTCCATTCCATTCCATTCCATTCCATTCCATTCTATTCTATTCTATTCTATTCTATTCTAAGGGGTAATGCTCTGTTTCTAAGGCATAATGCTCTGTTTCAAAGCTGAAGAACCAGCACTATCTGAAGACATCTCCATGGTCACATGGCCAGCATGACTAAACGCCGAAGGCACACAGAACGCTCTTACCTTCCCACTAATGTGGTCCCTATTTTTCTGCATGCATTTTTACGTGCTTTCAAACTGCTAGGTTGGCAGAAGCTGGGACAAGTAATGGGAGCTCACTCTGTTATGTGGCACTAGGGATCTGAACTGCCAAACTGCTGACCTTTCTGATCGACAAGTTCCGTGTCTTAGCCATTGAGCCACTAAGTCACTTTATATTTTTTTGAATGGGTGTGCATTATACACCCATTCGAAAGCTGTAGGATCACATTTTTCAAATTTTGATCTGCTCCTCCACTCTCCCATGCTGCTTAATCCATTTGTAAACATATAGAATATTTTCATAGTTTTGTCACTGAATAGTTTCCTGTAGGTCTTTGTGATACGTTATATCCAGAACGATCATAATAACATTTGGAGTTTGATTTATTTCCTAAATAAAAGTCATCCAACATGGGATAGGCAAACGAAAAATGCAGCAGTAATATTTTGTTGCATGATGTATCCGTACTACCTTAAACTGCACCAAATGCCTGTATCTACCCAATGATTGGTATCTTGCATAACTATGTAGAAAGAGTGGCCCATTTCTTCATCATGCCAAATTTTCAATTGAATTGGCCAGGGCTGTGATGTTTCATTACAATGGATTGTTTGTTTTCTTTCCATCAATCTGGGAAGCAACAGAATAGTGTAGCTACAACCCAGAACGCTCCTCCTCCTCCACTGTTCCCATATGGCATGACTGACTACAAATTACCAAAGGAAAATTTGCTTACAAATTGCCATAGGACAGGTGCAAATACTTCAAGGTGGGGGAGAAAATGTGAAGGGTAAAGAGCTTCACTTGTTTAAATTTAAGAAATAAGACTCTGACTGGTAATAATAATAATAATAATAATAATAATAATAATAATAATAATAATAATAATAATAATAATAATAATAATAACAACAACAACAACCAGGAGGATCAGAAACTTTCCATACAAGAAAGGGCTAATAGAATATTTGGGAGTCTTTTAGTTTGGAGAAAAGCAACTGAACAGTGATGTGATGGAGATACATGAATTCATATTATTGCATGTAGGAAACAGAGAGGGAAAAGTTTTTCTTCATCACTCAAAGCACCTGGGCCAGGCGTCATCCATTTGAAATGGATTGGGAGGACAGAAAGAAGTATTTCTTCACAGAACCCATAATTGGCCTGCAGAATTCGATGCCACAAGACCACATGGTGACTTTAAAAGGGGACTTGACAAATGCATGGTCAGCAAATCTACGTAGGCTGTTGGTGCAGGTAGTCCCCAGTTTATGATCACAATTGAGCCCACAATTTCTGTTGCTATGCAAAGCATTTGTGAAGTAAATTTTGCCCTGTTTTGCGACCTTTCTTGTCACAGTTAAGAGTATCACTGCAGTTGTTAAGGTAGCAGCATGGTTAAGTGAATCTGGCTTGCCCAGTGATGTTGCTTGTAAGAAAGGTCACCATCACATGACCTCAGGATATTGGAAGCATCATAAATATGAGTCAGTTGCCAAGCATCTGAATTTTGATCACATGACCATGGGGATGCTGCAACAGTCACGTGAAAAATGGTCAAAACTTTTTTCAGTGCCATTGTAACTTTGAATGGTCCCTAAATGAACGGTTGTAAGTCAAGGACTACCTGCCTGTATTAAAATTTCAATGTTGTCTCCAGGGTGGGGACAGCTTGCCTTCAAATTCTAGTGGCAGAGAAGCAATGTGCCGTGCCCCAATCGGAGTCTGAATTTGCAGGGGAAGATGACCTGGAATAATAGTCCACAGAGATCTAGAGGGCAGCTCCTTCAGCTTTGGAGGAAACTGGGGAAGGGAATAACTAGACTGGGCAGAGCTATTCAGGATTAGAAAGGCTTGTAGTAGGGGAGACAGAGCTCAGGTGATGAGCAAGGACCACCTCCTCCTGATCCTAGAGCACGGAGAAAAGAGAGAAGGGGTGAACAACACAGACTGAACTGGCTACTGAGGCTGGAGAGTGACCTTGCCCACTTCACAAGGCACTTCACAAGGCACACCAGATGTAAGGAGGTGCCAATGAGAATGACATTTGTCAGGAACAAGCATTGAATCTGTAGAGCCTCATGTGCACTTGCAGATGCCTGGAGATTACTGTGCTCTGTCTTGTGGGCCTTGTGCGGTTTGCCTGCTTTGCTGAACTTCTTGTTATTGTTTAGCTAACTTGACTTACTAGACAACTCATAGCCAGAGGCTGCTGAAGGTATGTGTGAGAGCTTTGATCCAGGACTTGTAGTAATCGTGAGGAGGTTTGGGGCTAAGTTGGAGCAGTAAAGGGGAGTTAGATCTGTTCTCTGGCTGTGTTCATGCCATGCCCCGAGTCACCACACAATGCTTTAAGTAGGAAATGTCTTTTTCTCTCCCCCTCTCCTATTTGCAGTTGCTTCAGAAGCATACAGTTGAAGCAACAAAATTCTGGACTGCAATAGACCTCAGTCCACATATTCTTAAGGAGGTTCCCGATAAAATTTCTGTACTTGCTTATACAATAGGTCAGGGGTCTGTAAAGTCAGCTCTTTTAAGACTTGTGGAATGCTGGATGGGGAATTCTGGGAATTGAAGTCCACCAGTCTTAAAAGAGCCGACTTTGCAGACCCCTGCAATAGGTAATCTCCTGGATATTCAACTAGTGAGGGACTTCAACTAGCTATGAGCTTAATATTCCCTTTAGTTTTCTGAAAGCTAACCTAGATTTAGAAACAACACAAAAGAGTTGACGGTAAAGAAAATCTTTTCTGCATTCAGGCACAACTTCATTTGTCCTTCATTGCTCTGACTTCTCTCTTGCAATTAACAAATGGGATGAGCATTTAGACCTCTGGACCACACATTCCTTTCTGAGATTTCATCAAAGATTCTTTGTGCTTCTATTGCTTCTTTTCCCTTGGGTTGTTCTTGTCTCTTTTTATCACTACGATCGCTAGTCAGATGTATTGGAACGACAGGTAGAGCTCATAGTTAGATTTAAAGAAGTATTGAGATATATAATAAAAGATGAATTCTCATCTCAGCTGTTTATAATCGACATTTCCCTCATCTTTTCTTGTTCTCATCACAATGAAAACAGTGAGACCATTGTTTCTTTTCCCGCTTGCTCGCTCTCTTTTCAGTCTTCAGAAAAGATTTTTTTCCCCCCAATCTCCTGCACTCCTGTCTGTATGGGGAAAGTCACAAATGTGCGCTGTGAGACTAGCTGGTATGTTCCTTCCCCCTCTTTTGCTACTGGGCATAATAAATCAAAGTTAGGATTTATAAATAGGGCTGTACTGAATTTCCATGGTGTTCAGTTTTCTATGTGGAAGTAAAAAAAAAAAACCTCTTGCAATGTTGAAGGGTACTAAGATGTCTGCAATTTCGCCCTATTTTCCCATGCTTCATAAATGTTGTGTTCATAAACATTGTTATCTGACCCTCTGCTGCCTTGAAATCAGTTTTGAAAATACTCATAAGGATTTGTGCTTCTTTTTTCAGCTACATCTGTGAGCAGATGTAAGCCTTAATGGAGATTAAACTTGGAGTTGCAGTGGCACTTTTAGACATCTTGTGCATTGAGATGTACAAACATCTATCTCATAAAACAACTATTATGACACAATGTATTTATGCACTCATTGTTATGCTCCTTCATTACACAGTGTAACCCTGCGGATTCTGTAAGGCAGTATCCCCACAGCCTCTTTCCCTGACTCAGGGCCTTAGTCTGGGGGGAAAAAAAGTTTCTATGCAACTCCATTTGGTCGGGTGATCTGTGGTGGGACTTCTGCCTTCTATCTGGTCTCTAGGTTTGACACCTGTTCTACAGAGGTTTGGCTATGAGGAAAGCTAAAACTTTAGCTTCTGAGCCAAAGGTGCTTTTTCCAAAAGGAAACTGGATTTTCTTGAGGATTTTTTCTCTTCAAAACATTTTGTTTCTCATCCAAAAAGCTTCCTCCCCTTTCCTCCTCCTCAAGAAAGCTTCTTGCATGGGAAGCAAAACATTTATGTATGTATTCATGATGACTATGATCATGATTTATCACTTATAACTTTTATGTACACTGAGAGTAGATGCACCAAAGACAAATTCCTTGTGTGTCCAATCACACTTGGCCAATAAGAATTCTATTCTGTTCTGTTTCTGTTCCGTTCCATTCCGTTCCGTTCCATTCCATTCTATTTTCAAGGGAAAAAACCCACAAAAACATCCAGTTGCCTTTGGAAAAACATCTTTGCGACAATCGTGACCTGGATGATTGAGACCCTCCATAGATATTTTTAGCTTCTGTAGCCTCTTATTTCTTTTTCTTTTTAAAATAAATGGATCAGTCATCCCCTTGATCTAAATCAGTTTCTCTACCTCAGCATCTTTAACACTTGTGGACTTCATTTCCCAGAATCCCAAAGCCAAATTATACTCTGCAGAATCCCAGCATTCTAGAACAACTTCATAGGGTACTGGGAGAAACTAGGATACTAGGACAAAGCAAAGAAACAAAAAACAAATAATTGAACAAAGCAATTTTTCCACTGCTAAAGATTTTCATCTTAATGAGGGGTTTAGGGGTTTTCCTTTTGTTTTTAAGGTATGTTAACCTAGGTTCTATGACCTAAAAACAGTCTGAAGGTCGATCTACAGATTGCAGAGCCAAAAACTGAGTAGCCTGCCAGTTGGGAAGCAGCAAAACACTTTCCAGGTGACAGTTGCTCCTATGAACCTCTGACTCCACACTTTTTCTCCTCCTGTGCTATCCTTAGGATAGTTTACAGCTCCTACATTCCTCCTGCTGCTAACACCAATTCTCCAACTCTTCAATAACACCCCAGGTGTACAAATTCAAACAACTACCAGCTGGTAGGAAACCCACAGAAAAATACCCAACAAATATTTGCTGCCACCTACTGATCAAGCTGTCCACCCATATTTATTAGTTTGTTTATATCTTCCCTTTATTACTTATAGGTATTAATTAAATAGATGGTTTAAGGAATAATAAAAATAAACATTTAGTAAGCTGAAAGTATGACAGGAGAGGAGAAACAAAATTAAGGGGGAGAGACTAATCAGAGCCTTGTACATGGCAACTAGAGGAAAGTTTCTAGTCATGTATCTTAGAAGGTTGTGTTTTAAAGTTACATCGCAGTGCGACATGGACATATTTGCAGCACATGGTAAGGACATGTTGTGTGAAGATAGCAAGTTTTTAGAAAGTTGGATTTCTGCCAGCTCCAGCAGGGGAGGGAAGAACAGTAAAACAACTGCGTGAATATGAATAAGTTTTATTTTATTCATCAGATTTATATTCTGCATTTATTATTTTATATTATTTTAAGTCAAGGCACGGAACATATATAGTACTGTCCCCTCCTATGATTTTCCTCACAGCAATAGCCCTGTGAGTTGAGTTGGACTTAGATGAAAGTGCCTAACCCAAAGTCACCCTATTGGCCTAAAGTGGGACTAAAACTCACAATCTCTTGGTTTCTAGGCCAGTATCTTAACCTATTCAATGTTTACTTAAACCTGTCAAATTACAAGGTCATTAATATTCAGTTAGTGATATTTTGGTGTCTGATAAGAAAATCAGATTTAAAAAAAATATATAATAAAGGTATTTTTGTTAAGTGCAAGGTTGACATAGATCAATAGCTAACTATAACCTAAAAGAATTATCAGTCTCCAAGTTCAGTACTTTCTGAGTAAGCCTGAATATTCCACCTCTTCTTCATTTCTAAACTAAACTATGGCTCCAGCATTAGGAAATATATAAATCTAAATAGATGTCTATGGTAGCTAGAATGGGAATTCAGAAATCAGAATTCAGAATTGAGGTTGTATTTCTGCACTTGGAAGAGGACATCTCAACAGTGTTCATTCCATTCCAATATTGGCTTACAAATTTAAGGATTGCAGTCTAAGATTTCTACTGGTAATTTCTATTAGATATATTTTATTCTGAAATTAGAAATTTAAATGGCCAGTCAATCAATGAGAGAGCATGGAATGGCATTATTTATTTAATAATATTGTGGGGTAAAAAGTCACTTTTTCCCAACATGAATCGTCAAGAGTATTTCTATATGTATAGTGATATACAGTCTGGGTAGCCAGAGGAGAAAATTTCACAATCTTCATACGATTCTTTAAAAACTAAATAGATTTAGCACATCTGCATCTTGAGAACTTCAAATAATTCCAAGATAGTGAAAAAAAAAATAGTAGGAGTCTCAATTAAAGGATAATAGAGATTTTGTAGCTAAGAACTGGCTACAGTATTCACACCTTTCATGAACATGTCATGGATTGGCCGCATATGATGAATTACAGTGTGAAATTATAGTATTGTGTTGATTATATTGTTATAAGTCCACTGAACAGTTCCATGTTAAAGATGTGGACAGTTCTCTTTATTTCTGTCTCCCAACAAACTCTGTAAGAGAATGAGTAACTTCTTCTTCAAGTAAGAAACTTTTAACCATTAATGAAGCACGGTTCCTAAAATCTTGCAAGAAAAGCTTGAAAGTCAAAATGATCTTTAGAAAAGCTACATGTCTGCCAGGCGAATCTGTCCTTTAATTTTCCTCAAGTCAATACATGAAAAATGTGTTTGGTAATAGAAGAGCTAAATACATTTAAATATATTTTTTTATTCAAGACCTTTATTAAACTCTGGAAGGAAGACAATAAAACATATGATTGCTGAAATTGGAAAGTTTGAGTTAATAAAATGCTAACTCGGTCGAACTAAAAACTCAAAATATTACAGGCTTTTTCCTGAAGCGTTTTCCCATATTTTATTCAATTTTTTTGGGTAAATGATCAGAAGATGCATTATTTTATTCATGGGCTTAGTCATGTTAGGAAAGCCAATACAGAACACCTCAGATTTTTATCTAAAGAACATCATATATCAATACAACCTGGTTCATTGATTTTATATTATTGGATGACAAAGAAAACAATAATGCAGGAGCAATTTATCAGTGGGGTTTGCATCAGGACCAAAGAATCCAGGCTGACAGATTTTATGTACCCCGAAGAGTCCATGACCAAATACTTTCCAAACTGAAACAATGTTTTCTTGCCTCTTTCATCATTTATAGTAAGTGTGACACTGATAATAATTTTAGATGATTATCTAAAGGTCACCCATAGCATAATGCCAACAGCAGCAGCCACACAAGTTTTCTTCTCATTTCATTATATATTTTAGTTAGAAAAATGGCACACTTTATGGCTAGGTTATAAAACAATAAATTATGAGAACCTTGTTTCTTAATAGTTTGACCCTGTTTTTCCTCTGTTATGTATTACAATATTAAAACAGGTTTTGTTTCCCCTTTTTAAAAAAGGTCCAAGTACAGTAGTGCTAACTCAGATTTAGTTCTGTAAATACATTCTTTTTTTTCCCCTTAGTTTTTATGTTCGGGTTCTTTGACTTATGATAACCAAAAATAAATTTGGGGAATGGCCTGTAAATGCTTTAATGATAATAATAAAAAGTTTTTTCCCCAATCTATTGTCTAAGACAAGGGTCAGCAATCTTAAACACTCAAAGTTCCTAAACAGAAGCCCTCTATTCAATTCTGGAGCCAACCAAAAGTCCGTTTTTTCCCCACCATAGTCTCCTCCTAGCACGGCATCCTTTTTCCTCTACTTGTCCTAACTGAAAGCCCTATCAATTGTGGAGCCGACTGGTGACAGGGAGTCGCAGCAGAGACTTGAAAGAGCCACATGCGGCTCCAGAGCCACAGTTTGCTAACTCTTGGCCTGTTAAGCTTGAAAGAGGAGATATGATTTTCCCTTCCCTCCCAATTAATAATGTGTTCGTCAACTTTGATCCACCTCAGTGAAGTGTTTTGCACTAATAATAAGGGAAGTGGCTCTTCATAATGTGAAACTGTTGACATAGGACTGCTTTAACCCAAGTAACTGTTCATGTTATTTTTCAAGAAGGTTCTTGAACATGCAATACATATGTGCAGAAGTCTATTTGATTAATTAGATTTAACTTTACCTTACTTTCAGCTTTTTGAAGAAATGTTCAATCATTGTCCTGTCAAAACAAAGCTCAATGGCCTGCTCAACCTTATTACTTATGCCCAAATCCTATGCCATTTTAAATTTTAAGACATTGACTGAGTCATCCAAACATGAATCAAAATAGAATAAAATATTAATAAATGCTTGGATTAACTTCAGCAATGACTATTTTCCCCCTAATCAGTTAGATGCATGGGATACAATACAAAGCCAAGAATGACTCAGGCAGTTAGGTAATAATAAATAAAGTCAGAATGGATTTAGGAGATTAGATAGCAATAACTTGTCCCACGAAGAATCCTATTGATCTTTTGCTTGCATGAATGAGCAAACTTGGTGCAAAAAGCATAAGATTATGTTTCTTGTTATTCCCATAGACATTTTATTTCCATATCTCCTCAATAAATGTTACTGAGTTTCATGGAAAATTATCCACCGTTATTTATTTATCTACCCACATTTGGAGACTGCTCAACTCCTTCTTGGAAAGTTACAAATAAAAAAAGAACAATATATAAAAACACAAGTTTATAAAAAGAAATGCAGGATGACTGGGAAAACAATATATCCAGCCACCCGTCAAACATAACTAACATCACTTTGGCTGTGATCCTCTTACTGAGTTTCAGTCTAGCCTCCAATTACTTATCCACCAAAATTGCTCCTCACTTTCTCAACCACACATTGTCTTCAGGTTATGAACTTCGATCTCTGGCTCCATCTATAATTGATAAGCATACTTCAAACTTGGAGATAAAGGTTGGTGTGTGGAAAAAAGATTCAGCTATCCTGACATCCATGATGAAATGGTCTGAGAACTGATAAAGAAATAATAAGGTTAAATTTCTCAAGCTCCATTCATTATTTATTTTAAGCAACTATAGTTTCCAAGCCATTTTTAAGCAACCCTACAAAAACATGCCAGCTGGATCCTTTACTAGTGTTGTATTTATAAATGTTGATTTATTTTATGTGGATCTGCCGGTCTATGCTCATAAAAAAAGCTCATTAAAAAAAACCACCAGAGATCAAGTTTTGCAACAGCCTTTTACTACCAGACTGCAAATTAACAATTTCCTTAAAGAAATTCCATTTAGTATTCTGTGTACTTTCGTGGATGGACAAACCTAAACAGGAAAAGATACCATTTCAATGGGATAAATTGGAAGGAGTGAATATCACTCTCAGACAACAGTTTCAAACTGAACTCAGTCCAAAAAGCAAGTGAACTGGAAGAAATGCCAATGGAAAAGACAGAAGGCCCTATAAATATGGATTATCAACGCCTAATGTGGAATATAAATGGAGCAAGAGTTCCTCAAAAAAGAAGATTATTTTCCTATTTAAAAAGATTGTAACAAAATGTAATTTGCTTGCAGGAAACAGCCAGTTTGATCTAGTGGTGATAGTGGGACACCATAAATTCTAGTTCTGCCTTAGCTGGGCAACCTTGGGTCACTCACTCTCTTTCAGCCCTACATGCCTCACTGGGTTGTTGTGGAGAAAATAAGTGGAAGAAAATTTGCTGGCTATATTTCTTGCCTTGAATTATTTGTAAAAATAATAAAGGCAGGATAAAAAAAACAAATAAACAAATCTGAAAAAAAATATTTGTATCCCATATATTATACAAATATTTGTTATTCCTTGGTGAGGACATAACATTTAATGAAAAGCTCACACATCTTTTATAACTCAATTCAAAAATTAAAAGATGAATCAGAATTAGAAGAATCAAGAAAAGGATATTGGAAAACAAATCTTTTTTCATTGGGTTTCAAATTTAAATGGTCAGAGAGGTATATGTGTTAATGTATTTTTCCCCCTCTGAATTTGCTAGGGAAGAAAATGGGATCACCATAGGAAAATTTCTCAGAAAGCCTGCCCCATTTTATTGATCAGTTTCATTTTTCGAAAAGACTTTCGAAGTCGTGGGGAAGGAGTCGTGAAAGGAGAAAGAGGAAGAAGGAGGAAGGAATGAAGGTCTTGGATGCTGATGGTTGG
>JAPKID020007453.1:0-10265 GCA_026931265.2 Tropidonophis doriae | reverse complement strand
TCCACTAGGCAATGCCAGCGGGCGACGCCCAGGGGAAGGGCCTTCTCTGTGGTGGGCCCAACCCTCTGGAATGACCTGCCCCCCCAATCTCAGAACAACTACAGACCTTATTTGTTCCATCAGGGCCGGTTTGGCCTAATTTGATTTTATCCATCCTATAGTCTGTATCTTAAATTTTTTAAATTGGGTTTTAAATGGGATAGTATTTTTTATAATATTAAAATTTTAGCACAGGGGTAAAGCATTTAATTCGGTTTTAATTATTTATATTTGTGATATCTATATGTTTTTTAAATTTCTTGTGCACCGCCCCGAGTCCCTTCGGGGAGTGGGGGTGGTTATATAAGTCCAAATAATAAATAAATAAAATAAATAAATAAAATAATCTATGTAGTTGTTTGGAATAAAAAATGACTTGTACAAACATAATCATATCTCAATTATTTGATAGATTTTCTAATTGTTTTCCCTGTTTCTCACCTTCCTCTCTCTTTACAAAACAAAAAAGATGAGATACATTGTAATTCATTTGTTCTGATTCAGAGACACATAATTCATAGAATTATATGACATCAGATTATAGATGATCTGCTATTGTAAAGTTGACTGCAGAGATTTATTTATTTATTTATTTTGATATGGGATCCCTCAGCATGCAGAGTAGAGAGAGAGGGAGATACATAGATATATATTGAAACATGTTCCCACTTGAAATTTTGTATATACAAAGTAAGCATAACAGTCTAGATACACTTCCCTGCATACTTTGGTTGTTTGCACAGCTCAGCAGTGGATAGCTATGGCATTATCCTGTTTTCAGAGCAGAACCATAACTCAACCGTGTAGAAACTAATTTTCTACTAGGATACAAAATAAATTGTTTAAAACAATAGAGGGTCTTATTTTCTTTTGACCCCCAAAATAAGCACTTGGCCTTATTTTCGGGGAGGTCTTATTATTTTTGAGGTGTAGGAGACAGCGATGGTAGTCACTTCATGGCTGCTGCTGCTGTGTTGCAATATTTTGGAGAGGTATTATTTTCAGGAAAACAGGGTAGTATTGAAATGTATTTTAATTATGAAATTGCAAATCTAATTATAAATATATATTTAAAATAAATACAACCAATTCCACTTACCTGGACAGTAGTTGGGAAAAAACAACATATATTTATTCAGTGTATTTTCAATATAGGAAAATATATTTTGCATATCCAAAAGATTTCTTTTAGTAATACTTCGCAAAGCACACAGAGCAGTCTATTAAGTTATGGTCTAAATGTTGTTTTGTAAAAAAACTCAATAACATTTGGTACTGTGTAATCCAGTGAACTCTTCCTAATTCAATTTTGATATGCTACATTTCCTGGAATTTGTGCTGAAATTATTGACTATCCAGACATTCACATACTTTTGTATGCAAAAATGTTCTTAAACTACAAAGTGTCTCTATTTTCAAATAAAAGATAACTATTTAAACTACATGATACTCTTTTTATGCTTTGACTACTGATCAGTTTTTTTGTTCCTATACATGACTATGTATTCTGATTTGTTATTTTTCAGTCCCTAGATATTTAGTGAAGTTGACTACTCTGCCAAACGCCATTCAATAAAAAAATAATATTCCTGCATTATCCTTTTCATATTGATCAAATAAAATAAAATCCTGGAGAGTAGGCATTGCTATTAAATCAAATATATTTAACCATTTCTATTTTATTCACTGTGAGGATTCACAGTTATAAAATTACACAAATTATTCTGTTTTAAAAGCAATATTTTTGATGCTATTTTAATCTTGTAACCTAGGATTTTTAAAAATATTATTTGGTTTGCTTTACATTTTTGATACCATTGCCTGACATTCCCAGAAATGCAATAAGCTATAAATATGTTAAATAAATTAGTACATAAAGTTGTCAAGATTATTACATGAATGTAACTACATGGAAGTCAAACTATGCTTCAAAACAAAGAAAGAAGCATGGCCATCTCTTCTGTTTATTCCTACTCATTGGGTCTGCGATAAGTCCTGCAAGCATGGTGCATTTCTGGAGAATGCCAGTTTTACTTCCTTTTTTCTTACTAATATCTGGTGGCCCCATTAACATAGTTTCCTTTCATTATTACCCCACTGCAGTTGTGAAATTCATTTTTTTTTTTACTGTCAGTTGTGTGGGCATGGCTTGGTGGGTATAGCAGGGAAAGGAAACTGCAAAAATCTCCATTCCCACCCCACTCCAGGGGAAGGATATTGCAAAATCTCTATTCCCTCCCCACTCTCCCCATTCTGGGGCCAGCCAAAGGTATATTTGTCGGTTCTCTGAACTAGTCAAAATTTCTGCTACTGGTTCCCCAGAACCTGTCAGAACCTGCTGATTTTCACCCTTGCCTCACTGGTTTAATTATTCTTTAATTCTGTATTTTTTTTATTTCCACATTTTTCATTTCTACAATATCTATAGCACATCTTCTGATCCATGCATCTTTCATTTAAATGACAGTATTTTACTCCTGTAAACAAAATTTTAGTCTTTCTCCATTTCAAAAAGAATTAAAGATGATGAGTGGTTCTAATCTTTTCCACTGTTTTATACTCCAGGTAGGATCATTTTCATATCATACCGATATGAGTTTCCCCAAATCATCCATGTAGTACAATGCAATTTTTTCAGTTTTAAAAATATCCCTGAACAATAGATCTAAAATGTAAGGGATATTTCTATTAATTAATTCCATTAATTCCATTATCCCATTCATTTCTTAAATAAAATGTGATGCATTTCATTTAATTTCATTTATTCTAGAAATGAGTGAGCACTCATACCATTTCTCCAATTATATATGTAAACTATATGACAATTTTTTGAAGACATGAGTTTGACAGAGCTAATAGGTTCACATCACACTCACCAGCATTCATGCTTTGCTGGAAAGCAGCTATTTTCCAGGAGTATTCCCTGAGGTGTTAACTCATGATCCACAGAATCCTAAACATTCTTCTTGGAATCTGATATAAGTTGATTTATTTAAAAACAATACTGTTAAATAATTTTTTTAAAAAGGAAACTATGATCTTACAAAGCAAATTTCCAGAACTCCTTTTCTGGATTCCACATATGCCTAGGAAGATGCACTTATCTGCCCAGAAAAAGTCAGAAATAAATTTAAATGATAGAGATAATTTTGGAAAGTTGAAGAAGTTAATGGAGAACAATCTAATTACACCAGTCTAATAAATGTTTTAGGAATCATCATGGCTAGTGTGACAGCCATTTTATGGGATGCTCATTACATAGTCTCAAAATTCCAGGTAGGCTTAGTAGTTCAAAAAGATTTGGTAAATTTGACTCTCTTCCAAATCTTGGGCTGAAAGCAGAGGAGGTTTTTGAACATTATAGAGGGAAGGTGCAAAAAAAAGGTGGGTCAATTCTGACATGAATATTGCAAATACAACAAGGGTTAGGGATTTTTTTTCTCCTTGAAGGTTTTTTTTTTAGAAATATCTGGCAGAAATAGTTTTCCTTCCAATAGTATGTGTCTGCACATTATGCATCAATATGACCTGTATAATGAGCTCCTTAGAGTGAAAGAAAAAAAGAGTTCCTTCAAGGCTTTTTCTTTTTTTAGTGAAAGTATACAATCAGTCCATGAATTATGGCATTGCAAGCAATAATATGTAAAATATGCTATTAAGTAAAATACTAATTGTTATAAGAAAAACCAGTGAACATTAATCAGTTCTAAAAGATTTTATAATGTGTTCACTTTAAATGAGGGCAAAAGATGCCAAAATAAAATACAATAAAATAATAAAATAAAAAATAAAATGTGCAGTTTCTGAACTTCAAATTAGTTTTCTTCTCTTGTTGTCAGATAATTCTTCAATATTGTAATGAATTTAATCATCAACAGGATTAATCAATAAATTCCCCTCACTCCATACTGAATGTTTTTTAATTAAAATGTTATCCCCTTTCTTTGACAAAAAAAATATATCGAGATATAAATAATTATGCATGCAGAATTTGGTGTCAAATCAAACCTGCAACAAAATAGACTGGATCCTATCCTAAAGCTTTAAGAGCAGACAGACAGCATGATCCTTTATCCCACCCACAAAATAGTACAGGAAATCCTTTCTAGGAAAAATAAACAAATTATTTGCAACAATCTGAATAGTTTGCTCAACAATTCAGTCAAAGTCACTTCAAATGTGATTAAGAGTGTCAAAAAGGCCATGATTAGCTGTGCTACTCCATCCTCTTTAATTAATCAACTAGAATTAACGAAGGACAATGAGATGTTTGCACAGCAACATATCTTGCAGTTGGTTACAACTATTATTGTCGGAATCAACTATTTCAATGCCTTTCAGTTGCTATAAGCTCTACATTTACTATTTTTACCTTGCCATTTAGAGCCAGACTCAGATTTAGTACTGAGTTTTTATTGATGTCAAATATATTATTTCTTATTCAGTATCCCTTTGTTTTTGTTTTTTTGACCTAGCGTCTTTGATGATGAGGGTTCATGCAGGGGGGGAGGCACTTTTTTTCTTAATCCATTACAACTTTTCCATCAGAATGGAAGCTCTAAGTAACCACACTTTTCAATTCTCTACATCCATGTAGTAGTAAAACTATTGTCTGTAAAATGATGCAAAATGATGCATCATATGAAAAACTTCGTCAATGGAAGTACCTTAAATGGATTAAACCATGACTCCAAAGGAACTTTGGGGAAGTTGTAGCTGCTTTAGCATGCGAACCTGCTCTTGTGATCATGTGATTCTCATTTTCAAAATTCCCTAACAAGTTCTCTGACACTTCTGCAATCATTCACTCCATTTCCCATTCAGCAGCAGCCAATTACCTGCCTGCTGAGAAGGAAAGAAAAAGAGAAATGAAAGAAAGAGTTAAAAGGAAGAAGGAAGGAAGATCTGATACTGCCAGTTTCGCACAAGAAAATTCAGTCATGCTTGCTTCCACTTATTCTTTTTTTGTGGAGAAGGGTCACTCTGTTTCTATGTTTATAAAAGAAAATATCTCTGAAACAGTGATCCAATAGGTCACAGATTGTTTAATGTTTTCTTAAAAGAAAATCTCATTGACTTCTATGATATTAATAGTATTTTTAATATTATTATTATTATTAAAAAGTAATTATTGCCAAGAGGGCAGCCTAAGGAATATTTTACTTCATAGTATTATATACTGTCAGCCACCAGTCTGTTCAGCAGCCAAATCAGAGGAAGAGGTATGGGCATCAGGGTCAGCATCAAGACAACCTGAGAGCTCCGAGGAGGAAGCGGGAGCAGAGCTGTCAGAGAGAGAGAGAGAGACAGAGGTGGAGCAAGGGCTGTCCATCAGCCCTCAGATGGAGAATCAATAGCGCCCAGGTGTGAAGGTGGTTAATGAGGGGAGGGAGAGCTGGGTCCAGTGCCTGACATGCAGATGCACAGAAGACAGAGGAGAGGAGAGCAGTGGAAATCTGTGGGCCAATTCTTGGGATAACATATACAAGCCCAATCTTTAATTTTTTTGGATATGATATTTTTCATATTTCCAGTGACCAGGGAGCAGTTCCTATTGAAGGACTGGCTTATAACTTTAAATAGCTTTATGCAGATGATAGATAGATAAATCTTTATTACGGTCAAAGACCAGCAATACACGTTATATTTAACAATATGTTAAAAGTACTAACTTTAAGATATAATTTTAAAAATGTCAGCATTATAAGTGGAAAGTAGCATACATGTTCTCACTTTGTTCAGGTGCAAAAGCGTTAAATATGTATGTATGTATTTACATACATACCTTATGCAAATGTAGTGTGGTGGTTAAGGAGTGGGGAGCCTAGGTTCTAGTCCTAGTTTTGGCACAGAACCCATGTCACAAAAATGCCTCAGTGTTAAAAAATATGTTCCTTTACAACACTGCCTCAAATACTAGTCTAAAATCCTGTTTACAACTTCTGATGTTAAAGTAATGTTTTCCTATCCTCATGACAAAGTTTTTGCTAAATTACAGTACTTAGTCATAATGTTGGTGTTGATATAATTGGGATTTTGGATCTGCCCAATGTTTATTGGCTACTTTGGGCTTTGGCAGTTGAGCGACAGACCTTCAAGTATCCATCATTACTTTCTGGGAACATTGTATCTTGAGCTGCAAGATATCTGGCTTCCATAGACCAAATCATTATTCTATGCTAACTGTCATCCATTATTCAGTTGGCTGGAGAAGTGAAGAGTGCTGAAAAATAGGTATTGCACTCATCAACAATACAATATCCATAAAAAAAATATTTCCCACTTCTGATGGTCTAGGACAACTCGCCATGGCCACAGAACAATTTGCTGTGGGACAATTATTTAAATTATTTTAAATAGTTAAATTGAATTGTTGAATTGTCCTATGGCAAGTTGGCCATGCTGACTTTTCCCATTCTCTTATTTTCCTATAAGGAAATTTTCAACACAGATATACATTACTATTAACCATTATATAAGCAATAGTTACACATAAAGAGTAACCAGTTCAACTTTTCTCCCCATTACACCAAAGATGTGGAAAGAAGAAAGCCACAATCTAGCAGCCTATAAATTGGTTCCAAGCTTGAAAGCAAAGTGCCATGGCCCCATTGGATCCCGGTTTGAAGGAAGAGGAGGAGTTGGAACCAGGATCATCTGATGGGGATGACATGTCTGTCCTGCTGTCCCAGACCCCTCAGTCATTGGGGAAGATGGTTGACTATATGGAGAGCTGCCAGCCCTCACAGACATGGTGGGGGGGGAAAGATCACCTGAAGAAAAGGAGTGGTGTTGAGAGGCAGAAGATTCCTTTGATGAGGAACAGCTTTCTACCCTACTCAATTTCAGGTAATGCAGAGTAGAGTGGGCCTTGACTCAGTCTTGACTTCTGCTTTTGTGGTTTCTTGTGCCTTTGCCTTTGTACTTCCCTTGCCCTGTGGACTTGCCTTATCCTTTGGATCTTAATTCTCGATCTTGCCCTGTAAGCTTACACCTTTTCTTTGGACTTCCTCTTTGCCTTTGTAAGTTGGTTTTGTTGCTTATTGGCTTTGTGTGGGTGGGTGGGTGGATCTGTGAGGGAAGTTTGAGATGGAGGCCTATCGGCCTTTGTAGAGCTGTTTGTTGTAGAATTTAACACAGCTTAAAGAATTCTACAGAAGCTTGCCTCTACCTAGGCCAGGGGTCAACAACCTGTGGCTCTGGAGCCACATGTGGCTCTTTCATCCCTCTGCTGTGGCTCCCTATTGTCGGTCGGTGCCACAATGTTGAGTGAAGCTTCCGATTGGGAGTGGAAAAGTACAGCACAGCGATGGGGAAACTAGGCTTCTGATTGGCTCCAGAATTAAACAGGGGGCTTCTGGTTAGGGCCTATGTGGCTCTTTGAGTGTTTAAGGTTGCCAAACCCTGACCTAGGTAACCTTGGTCATAACACAAAATTAATTGCCAGAATTCTTTGTTCTCATTTTAAACTTTCCACATTTTATTATCCCAAGCACAAGCATGATTTTCCTTTGCTGCTGTTCTCAACATCTGAGGAGTTCCTAGGAAGATTTGGCATTCTCCTTCCTATCATTTTAATGGCTAGGCTGGAAAAGTGGGAGAATTACTAAACCTGAGAGTGGGGGAGGGAGAGGGGGAGGTCCCTCTCTTGTCAAAATGCCATCTATGTCTTATACTTGTGCCTTCTAGGAGATGACTAGGCTGAAGTCCAAAACACCTGGGGGATATCATCCTAATTGTATCTCATATAGCAAATGAGCCAATGCTCTCACAATATAAACAGTGTAAAGTTCATTACTTCTGAAATATCCTATTCAAGACAATGTGACTTAGTGCATATCTTATCTTATATCTTCAAAACCATTGTTTAAAGAACTGAATAATATGCAAGGCAGGAGTAGAGGGACAGTTACATTATGTGAAAACTGTATTGTTCTATGTCCTTCTCGAGAGGTTACTAGAAGAGGTTATACTTTCTTAACAACCTATTAATGATTTAAAGTGCCCAATTTATCTTTCATTAAGAGCTATTGCAAAACTCTGCGGGTAAGCATCACACCATTGTATTTCAGCATGTGCCCATAGCAAAGGCCACCACCACCACAAAAAAAAATCTGCCTAGGCTTCCATCATGGCACTGGATTTAGTAGCTCTGCTTCACCATATTCATCAAACCTATGTCTCCTGATGCTTTACAAGGTGAGAGAGACCAAACCCTGAAAAGGAAGTCTTCCATCTATATGATTTTATTTGTGTTCCGCTAGCAGAGTTATAGTCATACAGTAGCTACATAATTTTTTAGTTTTATTATCACCTCTAAAAAGAGTCAGAAATGTGAAAATTGAAGCCAGAAGGTTTGTATCACAGGATTAATTAGGCAAGGCCAAGTGGAGTCACACTCCCCTAGGCAGTGAGTGCCTCAAGAAGGTGCCTGCCTTCAATTATAGAGTGCACAAAGCAATTAAAAACCCTGTTTCTTTTTCCTAAGGTGTTACTTCTTACTGGATTTTTATCAGTTCTCTGGAGACTTGAACTGGCTTTAGGTGCAATCTTTTAGGGCAGATATTCATGAAAAAAATTGATTTGGCAGCAATCCAAGAACAATATGTTCACAATAAGTGTAAAAGGAATTCAAAGACATTTTATTGGCAATGTTTAAAGCTACACATGCATAAATTTACCTAAACCTAGACAATGAAGTATCTAGATATGAATAAACAATTTTTTCCCCAAAATAAAACTTTTGCCAGTTGTTTCCTATAGTATTTCTGGGGTTTTCATTTTTGTTGTTGTTGATAGAGGCTTTCTATTTGTTTTTGCTTAACTTTTCCTTAGAGAAACAATTCAGTCTCTTCAGATAAAAATACAAGCATAGTCAATAGCCAGGAAATATGGGATATGGAAGTTGCCTTTCTTGCTATCCTGTACAGAACACTAGAAAAGAAAATCCAAATTTAAATAAACAAAATTATAAACTTGTAGCTGCGTGGAAGCAGGACTAACATTTTGGGTCCCAGTCCACACTACTCATGTCCAATATTCATACACATATAAATATATTCTGCACCTCCATTTTGCATTTCCTACTGCATCTAATATCTGCTGTTTTCTACAATAGGCCATATATTAATATTTTAAATAAATAAATTCTGGATTTTATATGTGAAGACGTATCTTTGCTTAATTTGAATTAACAATCACACTTTTTAACCATAAAATATTAATGCAGAAAAGCAGAAATCTGTTTCCATGTGCAGGATGATCAAATTAATAAAGGGGAAAAGTGACCTAAGAATTTGACAATATATGCATTTCTATTTTTCCTTAAGATCACAGTTTTATGATCCAAAGTGTCTCTACAAGATCAGGTCCAAATTTCTAGCAACTTGGATTTCTTTGCTGGTAACTCATATAATTTTCAACACCGGGCTTAAAACACAGGCAGATTGGCATGATGAAAAGCAATCTCTGAGCAATCTTGATCTCAGACCACTTAAGATAGTATAAGCAAGGGTCTGCATCTTGAATTGCATCTTAAGTTAACTGTGCATTTAATGTAAGACTATCAAAAATAAAGGTCATTTGTCTTTTTGCATCACAGCTCCTGTAGTCCTAAAACAGCTGAAATAAAGTAGCTGCAGAAAGGAATCTGACCACTATTAATAAAAGAAAACCCTTCAGCTTTCAAAAACTCTGTGATAAACCTATACAGGTAGCTCTTAATTTACAAGCATTCCTTTACTGACCATTTACACTAAATTATGATAAATTGCATCTTACAACCAATCCTCACACTTATGAGTGTCACAACAGTCCCCCCTCCAATCACATGATTAAAATTTGGGTGCTTGGCAACTGGCATGAAGTTACAATGATTGCAGCATCACCATCTGCAACCTTTCCAGATGGCTTCCAACAAGCAGAGTTAATGAGGGAAGCTGGATTTCCTTAACAGCTGCATGATTCCTTTAACAACTGCAATGTTTTGCTTAATCTTGTTAAAAATGTCATAAAATCAGGTCTGACTCACTTAGCAACTGCCTTGGTTAGCAACAGAAATTCTTGTCCCAGCTGTGGTTGTAAATTGAAGGCTATCTATGCAGAATTTATCTATTAACCAAAGGGCAGATTTGGAATCATATTGTGCTGGTGGTCCCAAAGGTGCTTTTTCAGGAGGCAATTGGACATTTTTGTCCCCCCCCAAAAAGCACCTTTGGGACAACCAT
>JAPKID020007452.1:0-10265 GCA_026931265.2 Tropidonophis doriae | reverse complement strand
CAAGTCCGGCACTCCGAAGACGAAAGGGATCTCTCCCCCCGCAGCTGCTCCCCTGACTCCTCGGGCGAAGCGGGATCACCTCTGCCCCCGACCCCCACCCGGCGCTCTGCCTGGGTGGGGGCCCCTGCACGCCGCCCGTGCGGTTGAAGGGCCCCTAAGGAGCTCCCTTAGCCCCCGAAGGGGCCGCCAGGAGAGAAAAGCGGCAGACAAGTCAGAGACTCGTCCGACGCCCCTGGTGGCTCCTTGCAATGATGGATGATAAGGAATAGTCTGTCCAAGTGGGATATGATGTAATGCGATCTGGGGAAAGGCCCGGCCATCCCATTTTATTTTATTTTATTTTATTTTTACACCAATCCAAATTCAAATCCAAATCCAAATCAAATCCAGATCCAGACTAATCTAAATAAATTAGTTCCTACAGAGAACAATAGGATGAAAGTGTTTTTGCTCATTAAAACCAAACCAACAGGCTGCTTCTGCCTTTCACTTTTAACTGGCAGGCCTTTAGGTCTTATCAAGGTGCTCCAAGGGCAGAGCACTCTGACCAATGACAACAAAGGTCTCTTCAATTTATTTTTATCATGTTTATCCTAGTTTGTGAACAAATGTGTTTTAACGTCTTGTGTCCAATGTGTTTTAATTAACTATCTTGTGCAGTGTTTTGTAACAGAGATTCTCCAAAACTCTCTTAGTCCTGATGGGAGTAGCTAGTAGTCTTCACTATGTAATGGATCATTCAAATATTTAATTCACAAAACTAAAGTAATAACATTGTCTCACAGATGTTAAATGAACTAAAAAAGAACTTTAAAACAAGGGGCCAAGTCTATTAACATGAGTTCTCCAGATGGGCTCTAAGCCATCTGGGAGAACAACTTTTGTATCTATCTGACTTGTTCTATTGTCAGGTTGTTTTCTACAAGTCCAAAAGCAATGATCCTGCTTCTTTAAACCAAAAAGCTTAGATTGAAATATAGATACAGACTCTACAAAAAACATGCATGAAAAATAGTTTTGTTGAGTAAAAGTGATCAAACCTTGCCAATGTTTTTTTTATAACTATAATTTCTCAATACTTTGGTTTCACTTAAAATTTGCCTAAAGTAGGTGTACACCTCTGGCCCATGTAAGAGCTATCTTATTCCTTGCTTCAGATTACAATGTAGTGACTGAAAAGCAAAATTCAAAGTCATATTTTTCTATCACAAGAAAAGATTATTGTGAATCTTTTCAAAAGACTGGGGATTCTCAGTCATCCAGGTTATGGTTGTCCCAAAGGTGCCTTTTCAAGAGGCAACCGGACTTTCTGCTTTTTCTTTGAAGACGTTTCACTTCTCATCCGAGAAGCTTCTTCAGCTCTGTCACAAGAGCTTCTGCAACCACAGACACCAGCAGATGTCGAAGTGATGTACAACATTTATAACTCACCTATTGATAGTCAAGGGTGAATTCTTGTGAGCTGCTCGACAAACATTTGCAGGGCAACAGCTAGCCACTCTTTCCCCATTACTCATGATCTCACAGCTCCAAACTTGGAATTTGTTGCTTTCTTTTCCATTTAAGGAAACCTAGGAGACTTGATCAATACCTCAGTAAACTCAGTTGTTCTCACTTCTCTTGCAAGCCAGCAGAATTTTTTCCTTATGGGTTTATTTCACTGTACAGATCAGATACACAAGGGGCTTACCTTTTGGCACCATTCCATTTCTTCTTCAAGAGATATCCAAATTGATCATTTCATGTCTCACTGGCTTTCCCCCCCCCCCTCTTTCTTTTTGCTGCTGTTCCTCTTTCTGGCATCTATAAAACTCCACAAAGACCTAAGGAGAAGAAATGGCTCTTCCCATTGTTCGATATGTAAATAGCTTTTAAAAAGGGAACATTTCTGGAGAGAAGGGAGAGAGAAATTGGATGTTTCCATACCATCTGGTGAAAATACCTTTGTGGTTTTGAATGGTAAATGACCAAGGAGGTCTCAGAGGCATTTTATTTCTAGATGATAGAGCTAGGAAGATAAATACTCGCTAATTGTCCCTGTCCTGAAATGCAATTCACCTGGGCCGAGTCCCGGTGGTAAAATTAGCAAAATGAAAATGGGATATTATAACCAAAGAGGCCACTTTTGTTTTTAAAGTTCCTTTCTGACCACCCCAAAAAAAAAAAAGTGGAACAGATGGTGCCCTGCTCTCCCTTAGCACACATTCCTTTACTCTGTCTTCTCAGATAACTGAGTTATACAGCACACGACCATCTGGTCTATGACACATCTTGTGTCCCAGAAACAATAGCCTGGCAAGCCTCTTCAGGGGCGGGGTTAGTTTCTACGGTAACAGCAGCATGTGCAGCTCTCGGCCTCATTCCGAGTCAGGACTCCTTACTTGCCTCTATTCTTTGCCCTGCTATTGTTGGGCCCTGAGCTTTTGCTGCTTGGTTACTCTGAGACTGGCCATATCTGGGAGCATTTAGTCCCGTCCCGTCCCCAGCAGCTATTCTCTCACCGCATTTGGTTCTATTATTGATGTTTTCAATGTCCAATGGCTGACCGAAGCATCTGCTGCAGAATGATACAGCCAGGGCCTTAGAAGAAGCAGTTTCACAACTCGGTCCCTCCTGACAGAGCTTTGAATTGATGGAGATGGAGATGACAAGCCTTTCCCACTGGCGGCATTGCACTGCAGCCCTTGGCAGAGAGTGGGGTTGTGAGTGTTAGAGGTGGAGAGAGGAAGAGGAGTTGAGTGGCAGCTGATTTATGTGTTTACTCCATCTTAGGGGAATCTCAGCAGCCAAACAGAAGGAAAGCAATCCTCATAGCAGCCGTCTGCATGAGCATCGCTCTGCTCTTTTGCAAGACCGATGCAGAGATGCAGGCAGCAGGATCCAGGTTTGTATCAGGACAAAGGACGGATGGCCTGTTTCCTAAGATTCACACTGTCTGGGAAACTGGAATGACTGAAACACAGCCCTGCAATCTCCTAGGGCCATCCCAATCTTTGGGGGCAAGACATCATCAAAGGCTTCCTATAGCCTATCCGATGCCGGGGAGACCTCTCAAAGTCTCCCGTTATCTTTAGATCAATAGAAGCACTCCCAGGCATGTGGTCCTCTGAAAGCATCCTTCATTCTTCTGTTCTCGCTACAGCAGCTGTTGCCTTCGCTCCTTTCCAGCCTGTTGTCAAATCTGCACCAGCCTCATCCCTGATTTAGTCACACCCCTGACCTCCACTTGTCTGTCTCCCTGGCCTTTCAAGAGGGCACACTTCCTCTTGGCTGGCCTGATCCCAGGTAAGGTTGAAACTGTGGAAAGGGACAGATTATCCACACGCATAAAAAGCATCTGTGCAGCTTGTCCTGGCTCCACTGATGAAATCAAAGTGGAAGAAAGTCTCGTTTTGTGTGTACCCTTCAAGACTGATGGAAATCTAGATGACTGCAGGAGATGCCTGTCCACTGTTTCCACCATTTTGTGAACATGTACACGCACACTTTTTCCAGTAATTGGCTGCAGATCTTCTCACGTGCCATTCCTGTCCCAATATCCTTGCTGCACACCTGCAGATCTTTTTTTTTTCCAATAACATTTTTTTTGTTCCAAATTTTAATTTCTTTTTACAAACCAATTGTTGTCTGGGTTTTCACCCCTTTTACATTCTCTCTTACACATAATTTGTTTTACATCACATTACCATTCCAATTTCAGCCCCATTATTTTTTTCCCATATTTCCATCTTAAATGTAATTTTTTCTTAACACATAGACAATATCATTTTTGGCCCTTTCAGAAAAATATACCAAATTTATCATTTCATTTTCCATTTGTTGTTCTAATTTCTGTAGGTAGCATATAGCATCAAATTCAATTTAATATAACAAGCATTTTACTTAATTGGTTATCCACAACTAACATTGTTATTTTATTTAACTATATATCATTAGCAGTATTAACATATTTCATTTTCTACTCATACATCTCTCTCTTCCTCCTTTCCTAGCCGTTTTCTCTTAATTCATATATATACATACAATAGCAGAGTTGGAAGGAACCTTGGAGGTCATCTAGTTCAACCCCCTGCCTAGGCAGGAACCTTATACCATTTCAGACAAATGGCTATCCAACATCTTCTTAAAGACTTCCAATGTTGGGGCATTCTCTTGTTCTCTTTGATGTTCCATTTTTTATCACTTTTCTGTTTGTCCTTCTATCCCCTACTCTTGAATTCCTTTTTTTCCTTTTCTTTTTTCCTTTTATATGTATTATATCTTTTATTCTGGATTTTCCTTATCTTTCTTCTATGAATTATTTGAGTAAACCTCCCTAGGGTTTCTCTTTTTACCTGCAGATCTTTTCAGAGGTGTCCCAACCCCTGCATCAATTCTTCCATTAGTCCACTCACACAAACACACACAAAAACACCTTCCCAAAATGATAGATGAACACACACACAAACACCTTCCCAATATGACCCGCCGCCCCGGGTCCCTCTGTGGAAGATGGGCACGGGATATAAATACGATAAATAAATAAATAAATAAATGATAGATGAACACACATACAAACAATTTCCCAATATGATTGTCCATTCAATATGATCTTGGGAAGGTAAAAATTTCATATCATAAAACACAGACTTGCCTCACAATTTGGCAACTCTTGCTCTATGAGAATTGCTACACACATTGCCCTGAATTCCTTAACTAAAAGCAAGGTATAACTCTACAAATAAACAATTTTATAAATAAAGTTTCAGTTACAGTTAGTAAAAAAAAAAACTCCCCAAAAGTTATTTAAGAAAAAACATGACTGGTATTCTTCTCCTCAACAGTAAGCACAGGGTTAATTTCAGTATTATAAACACACTGTTAACTCCGTCTTCCTGCAAAGAGAAATTTCCCAATTTGACTTCTTGCCAGAAAAAAAAAAGAGAAAACCTTTTCAGCTATGGGACAGAGCTACAGCCATTGTGTCTGAATGCAAGAAATGCTGCTTTGAGCCTGGCAGGACATATTGCTGAAAGTTTGCTAAGCTAGAGCTATCCAAAATGACAACAGTGAAAAGAAGTACAGAACTATTTAAACTGAAGTTGAAGCCAGTAGAGGTTTAATACAACTGAACACAGGACTTATTTGGTTTATTAAAAATTATATTCTTCATAAGACACCTAGAGTTTTAAAAGTTGCAATTAACAACAGGGCTTGCTCACAGATTTACACACTATTCAAAGGCCAGAAGGTGAGAGAAAGCATATGGGCTAGTCAGAATGAAAAGAAGTGAAGTAGAATTTTGTTTTACTACAGAATTCTGCTTTCATGTAGATTTCTATAAGCAAGTCATTGCTGGTAACAATTTTAATCTGCAAAAGACAATATATGACCAAAAAAATTCACATGACCAAAAAGCAAAATGCATTAGCTGAAGCCTGTGGAAATTCCTTCCAAAATGGCCCCATCCCTGGTTGTTGGTGGTGGTGACCACTGACACACACATACACACACACAGTGCAGGTGCCTGTGGCATGCTTGTTAGGCTAGAAAATTAGAAAACCAATCAGTTTGTCTATGACAAGAAATCCATATCTAGGATAATGCATGGAATAATATTTTGGAACAGGTGGGTGGGAGTGCAAGCAGATCTTTGCGGGTATAACATTTTAAATTGTTTACTTTCATATGCATTCACAAATATACATTCTTGTAAGTACTATTAACATTATCTATTAACTATTAGTGTTTATCACTATCTTCTTACAGATATAGAAAACACAGTTGAGGTCACATTCTTGCCATCCTGTACTTCCATCTTGTTTTACAACAACCCTACTCATTCCTTCTTCTCAACCCCCCTTCTCTGCCTTCTTCTTCATGAAGATCTTTATAAACACTGTTTACCAATTACATACCCAATAATAAAATGGAAGCATAATGAAGCACAGGAAATGTCACACCATGTTGAATGACTATTTGTTACTTACTTCTTCAGTACAGTGCTTGTTTTCCTATCTCAATGAGAATGTAGTACGTCATTTGGTGAAGTGTCATCTTCAAATTTTAATCCATTAATTAAGACACTACAACATACTTCTTTAGATTTGCTGCAATTTTACTAACACAGAAACCTCTCTGGAAATCCACAAAAGAAAGTATCTAAATTATTTTTTTTTTCAATAATTCAATTCATAATTTATTTGATAACAAATTACTGTAATTTTTCATTTCTCAATTTTGGGTAATATTCACATGCAGTACAGGCTCCATGAAAAAAGGCGGCATACAAACAAAATCAACCTTGCAACCTTGTAATTGTGGATGCCATCTTGTCTTTTATCACTCTCTCATACACACACACACACACCAGTGGTGGGTTGCAGGCGGTACATACCAGTGGGTTGCACCAGGCTTACCGGTGCCTGCCGGGAGCACTGGGTACCATTCAGGTAAGGTATTCCATAGGGCCCACCCGCCCTCCTTACCTGTATTTGAGCTCTTTGGCGGTTCCACGCACTCACACAGAGCGTACAGCACCTGTTCAATGCTCTGCCAAACAGCTGGAGCATCAGGGAGGCATTGCACAGCGTTGCAGAGGCGTCATAGAGTGTTGCAGGAGGTAAGGACGCATACGCGTTGCAGGAGGTAAGGATGCATGCACCTTGCAGGAGGTGGATGCCAGGCCCCATTGCACTGTACAGATTGCAATGGGATCCGGAACCTATCACTGACACACACATACACACATACGCGTGCACACACACACACACACACACACAGTGCAGGTGCCTCTGGCATGCTGGTTAGGCTAAAAAATTAGAAAACCAATCAGGAGAAAGCATTAACTGTCCTTTTCGGCAGACAAGATCAGGAAAAAGACATCAACAGAAACAGAATGATCATGAATGAGCAAAAAAGCTGTGAGAGCAGGCTTTTGAGTTCATACTGACTTCTCCATTGCGTTTCCTTGTGAGAAACAAGCAGGAAGCATTGAAAATCTCCCTTCCCTTCCCAGCAGGCAGGGCAGTAGCTGCTGCTGCTGGGTGGGTGAAGAAATGTGGGATCATAAGACTGACTGGGAAACTGTAAAGAAACATTGAAGATGAAGATGCGATGTCCATCGCAGCAGCCCAATAGTGCAGCAACAGCCAGTAGCCCTGAAAAAGCCACAACTTCCCCAAGTTTCATGGAGACATGGATCCCAGATTTTGGACACATTCTGTAAGTTAGCCCATTTGAGGCATCTTGGTTCAATAATTGCTGCCTTGTGATGCACTATTTTGCCCAGTTAAAGGTCATGAGAGCAAGAGTTTTAGTAATATATGAATAATACACAGAATGTATCTACATTCCCCCTTATATCCAGCAAATCAGGGAGTACCTGCATAAAACTCTTCTAAATACTATCTTGCTTCCCAGGATTTAGGAATATTTTAGCCCTCTTTGTGTGGATAATAATATTGCCTATTTCCCTCAAAATTATCTTGCTAACTCTCTAGAGCAGGGCTATCAAACTCCCAGCCTGCGGGCTAGATGCGTCAAGTGCTGGTCACACCCATGCCCGGTTTAGCGAAAGGGGAAAATGTTCTGATACCTCATGTGATGATGTGAGTTTGACACCCCTGCTCTAGAGCAACCCACTATATCATTAGCAAAAAAAATTGTATGAACAAGCTTGAATTTGAGCAGACTTTGCATTTTACATATAAACGTTGAGAGGTCTCTAGAACAGGGATCCCCAACCTTTTGGACCTCAGGTCCAAAATTCCACTAAATTCATAATTTTAAATCCTGCAGATCACTAATATGATCAGCTTAATGAGTGGGTGGGTGGGCGTGGCTAGGGGATCATGTGACTGGATGGGCATGGCTAGGGGTAGGTGGGCATGGCTAGGGCATCATGTGACTGGGTGGGCATGGCCAACCTGATGTCACTCACGTCGAGGGGTGCCCTGCTGGCCTCTACTCACCCCTTCCCTCCTCGCCTGCCCGCCCAAGCTTCTTAGAACCCCAATAGGAAGCAGTTGTTGGAGCTAAGCAGCCATCACAAGAAAGAGTTAGCAAAAGAGCTGGCAGAGTTCAAATTGGATCTGACCGAGAAGGAGGTTCAACAGAAGCACCTTACTGAGGACTATGAGCGTAGACTTTCCAAGAAGAGGGAAGACCTGTGGGAGTGCAAGGCCAGGAACCAGCACCTGGAGGCTCAGCAGACTGAGATGGTCAGCCAGTTCCAGGCCATGATAGGGTTCCACTGGAACAAGGTCCTGCGGCTCTTAGCCACCAGCAGCGCTTCCCTCCAGCCTTCGCCCAAAGCCACGCACCAGGAGGCTGAAGCAGACCCCAAGTCAGAATTCCTGCCCCTCCTTTGACCTGCACAAAAAGATCCCAAAGGAGTTGACTCTCTGCAGCAGCACAAATGTTTATTGCACATATCTGGCCCAGGGGGCATAGTTTGAGGACCCCTGATTTAGAGCAATATAAAAAATGCAAGTAATTTTTCTGTGGACCATCAAAATTTTCTCGCAGACCACCAGTGGTCCACAGAGCACCAGTTGGTGACCACTGCTCTAGAAACTGCATTAAACCTTTTAGGATCTACACGTAGCCCTAAGATCATGCACTACAGGACTAGACTATTTCATACAGTTTATGACTCCATATATACACTATGTATACACAAAATATAAATTATTATTGAATTATGTGCCATCATGCTATTGTCAACACTTAGCAATCATAGAGATAGATCTGTGAATATGAATTTTTATTCATTTTAATTGGGATTTGTTTGGATTTTTTATTTTATGAGGCCAAATTATTTAATATGCTTTTAAACTGTTTTTAACTCTTATATATCTGTTTTACTTTGGATGTACACCACCCTGAGTCCTTCGGGAGTAGGGCAGCATAAAAAACTAATAAACTAATAAACTAAACTAAACCTAATACTTCAAGTTTTCCAATGAAGTACCCACTGCTGCCATAACAGCACTACTATCTTTCTCTTTCCTTCCACATTTTCCAGCATTATCTGTGTAGACTGTTCAAGAGAAGTAAGACTTCACATAATGTGTCCAAATTACAATAATTTGATCCTGGTTATTTCTGCTTGAGACTTCGTTCAATGGTCCCTTTGTTTTCTTGGCTCTCTGTGGTATTCTCTAGAGGTTTCTACAACACTGAAGTCCAAACACCGATGCTCTTTCTAGCCTGCTTTTTCCATAGAGCATCACAGGGAAACCCACTGACCCTAGGCCTTCATTAGTCACCTACCAAGTGCTAGCCTGTCTCATATTTTTAATTGCGGGTATTTTTACCATTGATTGTTGATCTGAAAATACCTTCATTGTTTGTCCCAAAGGTGGTGTTCAAAAGGCAATTAGATTTTCTTGGGTTTTTTTCCTTGAAAATGTTTTGCTTCTCATCCAAAAAGTTTTTCTGTTCTTCTTGGATGAGAAAAGTTTTCAAGGAAACAACCAAGAAAGTCCAGTTGCCTTTTGAGCACCACCTTTGAGACAACCATGACCAGGAGAATGATTGAGAATCTCCATAGACAACTACATTCATTCTTTCTTTCTTTTTCAAATTCTGTTGGTTTTTTAAAACTGAAATAGAAATATGAAAACGGCCATTGCTATAGGGAAGTTTGGGAGGAAAAACAGAGTCTAGGCATAGTGTTAATGATTTCTGCCGTAAAAACAGACAGAATGCATTAATAAATCACGTAATTTGTTATGACTCTGAGTCTTTTTCTGTAATATCTACAGAATGGCTACCTCTGATAACATTTTTTCTTTGTCTAAATGTAGCAGCTAACGTGGATGATAGTGCCCAACTGTGTCACAACCACAGCAGAGGGAAGAGCAAAAACAAATAAACTCTTTTTCCCCATTCTCTTCCCCTGAGGAAAATGACTTCCTCAAAGCGGTTTCATAGCCATGAAGAGAAACAGGAAATGGAGCGGAGGCTGCTGTGGAAAACAAGAATTGCTCTCCTGTGCATCTGGATAGCACTTGATTGGATATGGTTGCCACTGAGGATCAATCTGAGGCCCAGTAACACCTTAGAAGTCTTCTCAGCCAAAATGGTTTTTGGTTCAGGCTGTGCAGATCTTTGAAGAGGACCTTCACTTTAAGGAGAAATTTGAAAAATAAGGCATTTACTTCTTACGCTGAAAGAAAGCTGATTCGTTTTACCACTCTCCTCTACAGCAGGGGTCTCCAACCTTTGCAACTTTAAGTCTGAAGGACTTCAGCTCCCAGAATTCTCCAGCCAGCAAAGCT
>JAPKID020007451.1:0-10266 GCA_026931265.2 Tropidonophis doriae | reverse complement strand
GTAGAGAAAAAAGGATGCCGCGCTAGGAGGAGACTCTTGGTGGGGGAACTGGACTTCCGGTCAGCAGAGGAAAAAGGACGCTGCACTAGGAGAAGATACTATGGTGAGGAACCAGAATTGAATGGGAGGCTTCTGGTTAGGACCTTTGTGGCTCTTTGACTGTTTAAGATTGCTGACCCCTGAACTAGGGCATACAAAACCTTTGCCAGACCTATCCTTGAATACTGCTTACCTTCCTGGAACCCATGCTGCATTTCAGACACTAAAACATTAGAGAGGTATTTTACAAGAAGAGTACTCAACTCTTCTGCTCGTAATAACGTTCTGTATACCACAAGGCTTGAAATTTTAGCCCAGGATAACCATGAACTACACCGTCTACATTCTGACCTGAGTTGAGTGCACAAGAAAACCTGCCATAATGTCCTATATATTAATGACTACTTTTACTTCAACTGCAATAACACAAGGGCTATCAATAGATACAAACTAAATGTAATCAGTTCTATTCTTGATTGCAGGAAAACTATTTCAGCAATATGGTAGTAAATGTGTGGAACACCCTACCTGATCCTGTTTGTTAGTTCCTCTAATCCCCATACCTTTCAACTTAAGCTGTCTACCGTGGACCTTACGCATTTCTTAAGAGGTCGCTAAGGGGGCGTGCATAAGCACATCAGCTCATCAGTGTGCCTACTGTCCCTATCCTACTGTCCCATTTATATGTACTCTTTTTATGTGTTTATGTCTATGTTCTGCTTATTTATATCCATTTATTTGTGCCATTTTTTCATGTTTTCATACTTGTTTCCTTGAACTTGTTGATAGATAAACAAATAAACAAACAAACCTTGCTGAGCCCTGATATTGCAAGCCTTACCTTCATTACTGTTGAGTCTTGCTGGCAAACTAGAGGCAACCTGAACTATGAACTAACTTAACATTGTAACTATCTTCTACGACCTATACCCATAACCTTTTAGTGCTATCATACAATTCATGTGTATGTGTGTAAAAACAACTATGACTATGCAAGCGAAGCTCATTTTTGCATGCATCAAGATGTGGGATGCATGTGGGAAAAAAATGGTGACACTTTGATCATACAGTTGCAATCACCATGTTGACTTTCACTGTTCCTTTTTTTATCACTTACCTGGCGCTCTTAATTTTTCCATTCCCCACTAGCGCTGATATTACAGCACCTAGTTTAGCAATGAAACATCTGCAAGAAAACAACGAAACTCAGAGAGCACCAAGCACCCTTCAGTTCAACTTTTATCTACAAATATTCTCCTCTATTAGTAGCAGATCGGATATATTTCACAAAGGTAAAAATGAACAAAACATTCAAATCTATCTCTCAATCAGAATGAATTCTTCTTTTTTATTTTTCTTTTCAATTCATTCTTAGATATACATTCTTATAATTGCTATTTAACATTTATCAATTCATATCATTTTTCTGCATGTATATTTACATTTTCATACTTTCTAATTTTCCCTCCCCCTGATTTAATAATGTGTCCTCTGAGTTATTTGTTTTGTGCCTTGTTCCTTTCTCTTTCTATTTGTATCTTTTTTCAAACCAATCATAAAATCGCCCCGTGTCCTGTAATACACTGATTCCTCTTTGTCCTTTATTTTCAATGTCATCCTATTCATTTCTGCACAATCTAATATCTGCTTTATTATCTCTCCTTCCAATGGGATTTTGTCTGCTTTCCAATTTTGTGCAAATGCAATTCTAGCTGCTGTTATTATTTGTACAATCAAATATGAGTCTTCTTTAGTATATTTCTCTGGTAGAATACCTAATAAGAATATCTCTGCCTTAAATTTTATGGGCTGATGTATCATTTTCTCTAACCATGATTGTATTTTAACCCAATAGCTTTTTACATATCTACATGTCCACCACATATGATAATATGTTCCTGGTAATTGGTGACATTTCCAACATTTAGTTGATTTATCCTTAAACATTTTTGCTAATGTTTCTTCTTTTTCTTTTAGCAATACTCAACCATTCCAATAGCCAATTTTCTTCTCCAGAGCTTTTTCTTTTCTTTTTTTGCCCAGGGAAAAGAATTTAGCTTTTCAGAATGAGAGTTTTGCCCTTAGACCAAATCAGCTGTCATAGAAACCAGTAAGTGGGGGGAAAAAACCACAGAGTGCCACTGCTGAATAACCATGGGGAAATATGTCTTAACCTTGTGTGATAGCTGTCATAAACTGGCAAGATTCTGAAGTGGCAGATTAGTCTCTCACTTAATCACACCATTTGTTACTTTAAATTTTTATTGTCTCTTAAAACAACCCAGAAACATGTTGTCTCTCAGTTATTTATTTCCATTTATAGTTCTGAAGTATCGATTGACTTATCTTTCTGCAAACATTTCTCTGCTAGTGATTTACGGTAACTTCATAGCATCACCAGCCATCAAATATCATATGAAACGATGTGAAATTATATAAAATGTGTTCTCATTAGTGTTATTTTGGCACAGAGATCGTTGAACTACTGCAAAAATGCTATAAATTAGTAGTGGGAAGATTGCCCAACCCAATGGATTACTATTTTTTCCCCCATTTCACAGAAGTTACTTGAAGACAGGAAAGGCGTAGATATTTAAAATACAATAAATGGTCATTACTAAAAGACTAACTATGAATTATACAGAATATGGAACAAAAAGGAGGGAGAACTCTATTTGTCAGTATTCTGTGTCTGAGTACCTTTTATATAGCACTCAATCTCACTCAAAGAAATGGAATGAATACTCTTTTTTTTCCCACTTAGGTATTAAGTTTCTAAATGCAAGATATCATTTAACGCATTTCTCATGTACAGACCGAGGCTAAACAGATATGGTGGTCTTCATGTCTAGTTAAAAAAATCCATGAAATCATCCAATATTCTGAAAGGCAATTTAATCAATTAATGCCTAGCTATGGTTCTTATACATTTCAAAGAATGCAATACTGTTAGTTATGGAATGCATAACTTTCTCTCTTTACGACTTTCTAATCCCTTAATTGGGGAAGAGTCAGGGCAACTGATAGAGCTAAGCATTGTTCTGACCTAGGCTTCCCAAGAACATGAAGCAAACTCCTAGTCCTAACAAAATCCCTTTTATTAATTTACTGTGAATCCTGCTCATTCACACACAGCAAATTCTTTCAAAGGAGGATTTACAGTCACAGACCTTATCTGGCATAGAGAGCTGCCAGGCCGATATCTGCAAAACGTGGCAAGGAGTCTTGGAGAGTCACAAGCCAATTAAGTGAATTAATTGTCTCCTGCAACTCCATTCTCCTTTCGCTCCTCTTTTATTTCTTCTGGGAGGGGTCATTCATCGTCCACCTGTGGCCTTTTTCCCAAGTCCATCCCTGTTCTTTAGCTGTTCCCTTCGTCTGACAATTCTGCACATGCACACACTGGGAACAGGCACCAGCTGTTCGTCCGCCTCACTGATGTCTGACTCTGAAGGCAGCTGATAACTGGCTTACAGCTCTAGCCCCCTCTCTGCCTCCAACACAGAGCCTTCCCCCAACTCCAGGACTGGCCCATGTTCCTCTCCAACCTCCTCACTGTCCCAAATCTGCTGTCAGTTCCGCTGGTCAACATCGGGTCACAATACCCTATACTTTCCAGATGTTAAAACTACTTTTTGACTTTCCCTCCAATTTAACTATAGGGCCAACAATGCTGTCAAACGAAACAAAAGCATAGCAAAATATGGATTTCTCTCAAGTTTGGTATTCAAATATTATGTTTTCATTTCATGTGCACCCCAGAGTTTTTCAGTTGGAGTTCTGCAGAATCCTAGCATTCTGAAAGAAGTCACTAAGAATTCTCTGTGGGATCATGATTTGTTTTTTTTTTTTTAAGAAGAGACTGAACAAAACCCCTACAACCTCTGATTGGCCCCCTGGAGCCCACATGAACTACTGGCTGGGGCAGGAATTACACACACACACACACACACACACACACACACACGGAAGCTGGAAGGTGAGCAAAGCCCAGCTGAAGAGGGAGAAGCAGCAGTTGGTGAGGTGCAGTAGCCTGGAGAGGGGAGGAGCTATTTCAGGTGGATGCAAGAGATCTGAGCGTCAGGATTCCCAGTAACACCCCCAACGACAGAAGACTTCGATGCTTGAGTTTGAGGAAACTCAGTTCCATTTTATTAGAGATGCCATATTGACACATCTGAGAAAACCCGAATCTATTAGTCTCCAGGTTTTCCCCCACTCAAAATAAAGTTCCAGTTCCTGCCCAGCACCCACATGTCCATTACATGGTCCAATTATCCAAAACCATCCAAAACTGGAGATTCCTCCCAGTCACACTATCACAGTTGCAGGGCAAGGTGGCCTTGACTCTCTCAGAAAGGAATGTTATTTTGAGTATATATCACCCATACTCCATATAATCCCCCCTCCCATTTTCCCACAGCAGAAAATGAGGCAGGCTTGAAGGCCCAATGTAAAAGATGGCTGCCAGGTCTGACACTGGGTCTCGTCTGGTCCAGGTATTAGCAGCAGCCACCCACAAAGACAGGGTGAGGGGAAGGAAGCAGGCGGAAGAAAAAAAAATCATTCTTTATTTTTAGTTTATGAACACTGTTACAAACATAGTACCTAAACATGAAATGAATATAATAATTTTGTAAGTTCTGGCCTATATTTGAGGCTGAATGTGCAGGGTTTCCCCAAAGGTTAAAAAATATTTCAAGGGTTCATCAAGGCTCAAAAGATTTGGGGAGGGAGAAGGACCCGGTGCAGCCTAACTCAGGTGCTTAAATGCTGGGAAACAGTGTTTTCAAATCATAAATTCTTTTTATGCTTTGGAACAAGATTTTACCAGAGAAATGTGGCAATTGATAGAGCAGTATTCTTTGCTTTCTTTCTGGCTGTTATTGGATATGAAATTAATTCCATTGTATGAAATACTTGTTCTCTGAAAAATCATATCTATTTCATTCCATTTGCTGATATTTGCAGTCCCCTCTTGGAGTATGATAATAATCACATCTTTATACAACTGTTTCCAAGAACTCTTTATGGACTTTTGATCAGTTAAATGTTGGGGTTCTTTTAAACCACTTGAGTTAGAAAGTGTAATATTAATAGCAAAGAAAACTGCCTTAGAACATGGATTCATGCCTCAATTAGATTTAGTTTTTTAAAGTGACTCAAGAGACTTTATATGTATGGAAAGTGTTAAATTATTGTTGAATTCAAGTTTGGACATTCCTTTTTACTAGAAGGTTTATACATTTCCAATTGCCACTAAAAACAATGACACGTAACCTTTTTTCTAACCAAGCATATATTAGTACATCCAGTGATAGTCTTTTTCTTTATCAACAGGTAGTACTCCAAAGACACCTGAATGGTACAAACCAGGTAAGATTATTTCTTACTTTTCATACACTTCATTTTGCAGTTCAGGGACCTTTCTTTCCACAACCTCATGGCAGTTTTAAAACAGATGGAATTGCTAGCTTAATCCCAGTTCAAGTATTTCAGATAGTCAGAATGTGAGCATTGCATAAATAATATATTCTGTAAAACTCTTAACATACAGTAGCATTCCATTTTGTGTGTGTGTGTGAGTGTGTGTGATTGAACTTGAAATAAGGTTTATATAATTGAAATTATATAAATTATATCCAGGAGGAACTTGGCCACGCTTCAGGAATAACTATGAAGGATCCTTCCAACTCTTATTCTGTGCTATCAAAGTGTTGACACATCATGATGTCATTGCATAAATGCTGCGCTCATGTCATGATGCCTGATGCAAATACATCATATTATTTATACGTGGATGGCATGAGACATATGTCACTTGCTCCTATTCCACCAAATGCCCATAACTAGAACGATGTGTTTGTTGTTCATTTATTCATTCAATTTTGGGCTGATTATAAATAATTAAGTCATAAAGAAATGACATGCAGAAGTTACAGACTGATAATTACTTTCCCAACATGACCATTCATGAAATAGTTTTTAGGTGTAACCCAGGTTTTCCTGCATTAGAGAGTTCTTCAAAATATCTAATTACTAAGAAAATTTGTCTGTTTTAACTTTCAAAGAACGTTAATAAACTGATTGTGATGAAGTGAGCTGTAATGTCTTTACTTGAAATCAGACTTGGAGGAATTGAAGTCAAATTCAGTCATTTGACTCTTAAGTCAGGGGTCTCCAACCTATGGTCCACGGCACTACCAGACTGCAGGCTAATCGCCACTGGACCACATAAGGGACCGACTGGAGCACATGCCTCTGTGTGAACCACATTGCAGGCACACAACTGTGTTCTAAATCAAAAACACCCAGTGTTTTTTAATTTTGATTCACACAGTTTCCCTGTTATATGATGGTTCAGATTGCATGGAGTTGCCAGTTCATGTTAGGTTGTACTGAACAAATGTAAGCTTCATATGTGATTTTCTTTATTTGTAGATGAAGAAGGAATTCATGGGCCATCAGTGAATATTGATGGGTCAGAATTCTGGTTCGTGGCAAATAAGCATCTGAGCTATCAAGAAGCTTCCTTATATTGTTCTGAGAATGGAAGTGACTTGGCTTATGTGACCTCCTTCACTGCGCTGAATGGAATTCTAAACACAATTTTAAAAGTAATGCATTAATTTATATTCTGGGTGATTTCTGTTGAATGAAATGACTGCCAACGTCCCTTTTCTTTGTGGATTTTGATGGAGGATATTATAAAATCATTAGGAAATGAAATGCAGAAGTTTCAGGCAGTGAGGTACATTAAACCTATTAGAGGCAAATTCACTTCTCTACTGCTCTATCCATGAATAGATACAAAAATAAATAGTTAATTTTGGATTGACTTGTTAAGATATTTTCAATTTAATTTCAATTTATTCAATTTATATACCACCCTTCTCCCTTCCGGGACTCAGGGCGGTACACAGCCATAGTAAAAATGGGTAGTACAAAAGCTAAAATGATATATTAAAATGTATTAAATGTATTGGCCTGCAGTTAAAGCCCTGTACTAAAATCAATTAAAAACTATGAGAGGCCGGCAGCACGAAATAAATGTGTCTTCAGGGCCCGACGGAAAAGACGTAGGTCTGTGATGGTACGTAGTTCAGGGATAGGTCATTCCAATGGGCAGGAGCTGCCACAGAGAAGGCTCTCCTCCTGGGGGTCGCCAGCCAACATTGTCTGGCCCCATTTTAATGGGGAATTTGGCTTTGTTCACTTGAAAGAGGTCCGAGAATGAAGCCAGTGACCATAATTGAAGCAAACTATCTCTCTGGAGGTTTTTTTTTCTGGATACAGGTAATCCTCGGCTTATAATAATTCTTTTAGTGACTGTTCAAAGTTACAACAGCACTGAAAAAAGTGACTTAGAATTGTTTTCTATTGTTGCTGCATCCATGTGGTCACATAATCAAAATTCAGATGCTTGGCAACTGCCTCCTATTTATGATGGTTGCAGTATCCCTGCAAACTTTTTGGAACCTTCTGACAAGCAAAGTCCATTGGGGATCCAGAATCACTTAACAACCGTGTAACTAACTAAACAACTGCGGTGATTCACTTAACAACTGAGGCAAAAAAGATCGTAAAAATGGGGCAAAAATTAACAACTGTCTCACTTAGTCACTGAAATTTTGTACTCAATTGTGGTCATAAGTTGAGGACTACCTATAGTTAAGAGAATGTCCTTCATTCACACTGACCCAGTGATTAACTGGGAGATCCAGGTTCTAGTTATACATTAGCCACAGAGGGCTGACTTTGGGCTAGTACATTCTCTTAGCCCAACCTGTCTCACAGATGGTTATTATGGATGGCAAAATGACTTAAATCATCCAGGTAAGATTACAGAGCTTGGGAAATCATAAATGGTTTCTTAGTTGGACCAATTATAGGTGAAGTTGGCATGAATCGCATTTACCATAAAGCCAGTCTTAATAAGATATCTGGATTTAATTTCTCCCTTAGTTATGATGTGCCTGCACTAAATCTTGCTAGAATTTTTTTTTGTCTTCTTTCTAATTTATATATAAATGACTGTGTGGTGTGTATGTCCCAGCATAACTCTGGAACACCTCGAGCAATTTCACAGATGACTTACTCTCTGGAAAAAAATACTGTGGGGTTAAGACACCCCTAATACCTCTCAGTTATGTGTTCTGTTAAGATACAGCCTGTTGTGCCTTAAAATGGCTTCTACTATACTGCTGTAAAATGGTTTCTACTGTACAACACACTAGAGTTGTCATTGTTACAGCTTCACAGTACTCCACAAGGGGACTCCCTCTGGTAAGGGGGGAAAATTCAACATTAGAAATTACATTTGGTCCGGACATTTTCCCCCTATAAATAAATACCCTGGCAACACCGGTTATCAACTAATTTCTTATATATTGTAATACATTGTATTACAGCACTAGCAGTATTAAAAATGTTGATTGCTGATACCAGGCTTAGCATTTCTTTATTATTATGGTTGTAGAAATGTTTTGACAGTGGACATTAGGGTTTCCTAAAAAGGAATTGAGAAGAACATCTTCTAACGAATCAATAGTCATGATGGCTTTTGAGCTTTTCTCAAAGATTGCTGCACTCTCATGCTACTGAGAAACATTTTTCAGTATTGCATAGAAGAGATTAACATTGGATATTGCATTTCATGCTAACACAATCTATTTTTGGCAGTTATCAGACGAGAATCAGAACTGGTGGTTCAAATACAAAATTCCAACAACTTACTACCGTTTGCCGTAAGTAGAAACATCCATCTGTTTTGTTCTAAAGATTATTTATGTTGTGACAACTATTAGCAAAGTACAATGCTGAATCTGCCACTTATGACTGAAGGTCAGATACCGAAATGGTAAACCTTGGGAAGCCGGGGAATTTTAACACTACATTTTGTCCTTAAAACATATTTTTACAGTGGTTCAAGTGTAAATTTAATAATAGAATGGATTGATTTAAAGGTTTGCTACCTCTGTTCAATAAACAGTTGCATATGAGCTAGCGGGGGGCAATATTTTGCAAGATTTCATGCAAATAATTATATTAGTACCCATGTTTTACATTTTTTTTAAAAAAAATTGGGCATTTGAAGGCTTGCCTCTGAATTTTAATTTTTATTTTTTTGGCTACATTAAGAAAAACCCTTCAATATATGTGGGAGCATATCTCTGCACCAGGTCCAATTTTTATTTTAAAATGCAAATGAAAAAGAAAAACGTTAAAGCAAGTTTTGTGTATATAGTTATATGGGGCAATTCATCCTATTAGTCTTCGTATCTATAACTAAATGAGTATAGTTAGATTTGTAACTGCGCCCATTCTCCCAGGTTCTCTGGTACCTTAAAAATAAGAAGTAAAATATTGTTGGAGTTCAACTCAACCTTTCTGACTTCAAGAGCAATTTTCATGGTGATTAGAAGGAAGCTATAGAAATTGTATAAATAAAGTAAGTAATTGTCTTTTTCCAAGATCTAGCCTATAGTGCTGGTACTCCCATATTAACCAAGCCCAACTATGTAGGCTTCCAAGCCCAGACCTAATCTATATCTTGCAAAAATAATCCTTCCAAAATAGATTGAATTAAGAATGTCTTGTCTAGAGGAATATTATATCATGAAAATAGAAGGTGTACAATTTTTTTTTAATCTGGATTAAAATTGGAGCATCGGTTCAGCCGTCTTCACCCATCTTATCAGTCTCAGCCTGGATTGGGCCTTTTTGCTAGTAGCATCCACTTGAGTGGGTTTGAGAGGAAAAATGGTAAAAACATAGGTAATCCTCAATTTACATTCACAATTGGGACCAGAAGTTTGGTTGCTAAGCAACATTGTTGAGCAAGTCATCATGTGACTGGACCCCTATTTTATGATCATTTTACCATGGTATTTATTGAATTGCCATGGCTGTTAAGCATATCGTTTGGTTGTTAAGGGAATCACAGCCATTAAGCGAATTGGTTGACTGATTGTCAGAAGCCAGTTGGGAAGATTGCAAATAATGACTTGCACAAATGGCGCTTTGCAGGCACGCACGCTTGCCTGCTGCTTGTCCAAGTGGAGCTGTGGGTGCATGCAGGCACACTCCCTCACCAATTCTGCAACCCAGTTCTGAACAGGCCGCAGCCTGGTTGTGGGCCGCAGCAAGAGGATTAATAATAATAATAATAATAATAATAATAATAATAATAATAATAATAATAATAATAATAATAATAATAATAAT
>JAPKID020007450.1:0-10267 GCA_026931265.2 Tropidonophis doriae | reverse complement strand
CCCCCCTCCCCTCCCCCCCAAAACGAGAAAACAGTTCTGTAATCTGTTGACAGGATTAAGAATTCCTGTTGTTTTACAGGAAGTAAATAAATCCTCACGGTCTTTTGGAAGCCTCGTAAGTATATGAGAATGGTTAAAAATTGTTTACACAATGGTAAAAGTATCAAATGGTTATTTACAGCATTTAAACCATTACTTCAGATTGATGTAGAACGGTCTGAAAGGCCAGACTGTTTGCATTATCCCACTTAGGAACATCTGTCAAACTCTTGTGTATGATGGGTATAATCGTCAAGGGTTAGTGTTTTCAGTCTGCATGGGATCTCCTAAACTCAAATAGAATAAAGCACACGTGCAGCTGCAGGAGGACACTGTTGTAGGTCCCCAAAGCATATTGAGAAAATGGTAAAATCTGTAGCCCCTATACCCAAGCTGCAGATATAGAAAATGATGAAATATTGTCTTTAGATACACTGAATTAAATTGAAGAGGACAATGGAAGAGTTGGAAGAGTATCTTCCAACTGCTGAGATGAGTTAACAGTGATTTGACATACCTATCCTTCAAGGACAATTTTGGTATTAGCGGCTTATGACCACCATTTAGCCCAATATTTCTGTTGCTAAGCAAGGCAGTTGTTCAGTTGCCCCATTTTGCAACCTTTCTTGTCACGATTGTGAAGTGAATCACCGTGGTTAAGTTAGTAACATAGTTGTTAAACGAATCTACCTTTCCCATTGATTAAAAAAGTGATCTTATGACCTTGGGACACTGCAAGCGTCATGGCAATAGCAACAACACTTCGACTTAGATACAGCTTCACAGTGCTTTACAGACCTCTCTAAGCATATTACAGAGTCAGCATATTACCCCCAACAATCTTGGTTCTCATTTTAGCAACCTTGGAAGGATGGAAGGGTGAATCAACCTTGAGCCAGTGAAAATCAAACTGCTGAACTACTGCAGTCATAGGGTATTCAGCAGAAGTAGCCTGCAGTACTGCATTCTAACCACTGCGCCACCACTGCTCGTAAATACATCCCAGTTGCCAAGCTTCTGAATTTGGATCACGGGGATACAGCAATGATTGCGAGTGTGAAAAATAGGTATGTCACTTTTTCCAGGGTTGCTGTAAGTCTGAACAGTCACTAAATGAATCATTGTAAGTAAATGATTACCTATACTTAATTGCAAATATCTATCAAGCAGGGGAAAATCTCAACTATAATAATACTTCATAAGAAATGAATAGTTAAATTTTTTGTTTGTGAAAGCAAAGAAGTGACTCGTGAGTTCACATCAACATGAAACGTTGTAAACCTCATAAACTTTAGTTTTCAAATATTTCTTCCTCATTGGGCACTTATGACTTGCCAGCTTCTTCATAATGCTGAGAGCAATTGCAAGAGCTGACAGCAGGGGTGGGATTCATCCAATTCGGACCGGTTTGGGCAAACTGGGTGTTAATTTTTATCTGGTTTGCTGAACCGGTAGTTACAAGTTACGGTTAACCCACCCATCCCACTCCACCCCATCCCTCCCAGGAATCTTCACGTGGCCTGTTCATGAAAGGTAAGTGCAGGACCTGCACAGAGATTCTGGGAAGGCAAAAAACAGGCCTACCAGAAGTCTGGAAAGGGCACAGAGGCCTCCTGGAGACTTTTTGCCCTCTAGGAGGCTGGAAGAAAGCCTCTGGAGCCTGGGGAGGGTGAAAAACAGGCCTATTGGAAGTTCTGGAAGTCTGGAAATCGGCCCATTTCTGGCCTCCGGAGGGCCTCAGGAGCTAAGGAGAGGCCTTTTTTGCCCTCCTGGATGCTCGAGAAAAGCCTCCGGAGCCTGGGGAGGGTGAAAATGCCCCCCCTTCTCCTGTGGTCCAGAAAGCTGACTAGGCCACATCTCCTGGCTATGGCCACCCAGCAACTAGGCAGAGAAACGGTTGCTAATTTTTTTCAATCCCACCCTGGCTGACAGATAGAGTTCTACCTTTTTGCAGGTTTGAAGGCAGTCCCCCTCTAATGATGGCTTATTGCAGCAAACATTGTGTGATTGTTCCAGCTATTCTTTCTTAGTAGACTCATCTTTTGAAGGTTAAACAAAAAGATGAATGAAGTACTGATAAAACAAAGGTGATAACACTAGAACCTCCTTCTGCTCAATGATCTCTACAGAAGGCCATGAGGAAACATACATGTGATGATAGAATGATGCTCTCCTGGCCTTGCATATTTGTATGCTAACATTTGATGCAAATATATGTTACATTATTTGCATCATGTTTTGTCACTCCCTTCTCACCCTGTTCCTACTATATAATTTCCTGAATGAAGCAGGATAATAAAAATCTTATCTAGACCCTAAAATGGCTCCTTTGAACCCCAGTTTTTCAAAACTCTTTCTCAAATCTGTGTGTCTCTCAACTGTTTAGCCTGTCCTTTCCTTCAGACATTTGGCTTGTGGTGCACATTGGAAAGCTTCTTCCCAGTCTCCTTTGTCTCCTTAGCCTGCCCAGCTGGCTCATTTGTTTCAGGAGGCTTTAAGAGTAGCTATCATATCTAATAGCAATTGAATTGCTTTTGACAAATCTGTCCCCTTAGTCTTCAGAATCTTCCATGGATCATCGCAAGGCAATGCCACAATTCCAGGGGTGGATTCCGGCAGAGACTACTGCCAGTTCACTCCAGGGCACACCTTGTGCGCGCACGCTTGATACTTGCTGCGGGTGCAAGCACAATACAACTAAAATTGCTCTGTGCATGCGCAGAAGCAAAAGACAAGATGGCAGCATGGAGAACCAGTTCAGGGGCATGGCAGGTCTGGGTCGCTGCCGGTTCCAGTGAACCAGGCTGCCACACTACTACAGGTTTTGGCAAATTGGTCTGAACTGGTAGAAAACCACCACTGTGACAATTCTCTCTACCATATATAACTTAAAATATAGCTGTCATATGCTTATAGTAAAGGCTTCTTACTTTAAGAGCATCTTATTTGGATGTATACTCTGTGATGCTGAGTATTTTTATTAAGGGATAAACCCCTAAAATCAATTAGGTTTATTTTTTAAAAAAAACAACTATTCACTTCAAAACAACTTTTGGGATTGATTACTTTCTTGCTTGCTTTTTGCAAGTTTTCAAGGTGGAAGAATACCTTTAATGGATGGGATAGCTGTGAGCCAGAGATGGGTTTCTGCCGGTTTGCCCCAGATCTGGCAAACTGGTAATGGCAGTGGTGGGAGGCTCCGCCCACCCACCTGGATGCCTCTACACAATGCCAGACGCATCACTCACGTACACACCCATGAGCAAACCAATAGTAAAATAAATTGAAACCCACCACTGCTGTGAGTCAAATATGCTCCTTGTACCTTGTGAATAGCTTTTTTTTAAAAAAAATTCAGCAGGAAAGTAAAGCAAGCCCAGGGTTTGTGGACTTTAAGAGTAAGAATAAGAGCTGTTTCTGTTGTGACATGTACCTTTTAGTTTGAAAAAAACTAATGAAGCTCTTCTGAAGATATTTCATATCAGTTGCTGGACTTACTTCTTTAGTTTTCTGGAATGTCAAGAAGTTGATCTCTCATCCAATGCAGGCCTTGAAAATTATGCATTAATCTTTTAATTAAATATATGCTTCATGTTTTAAGCCCTTCTACTCCAAATAATACAGATGCATGCTAAACTTCTTAAAAACCACACCTGCAGAATCCTAAAGAAAGGTAAAAGCTTAGCTGTAGAATCATCCATGTAGACATGTGTAAAATAATATTTACAAAGAAAAAAAACTTTCCACCATTCTATAGTTTTATTGTTTTATGAAAACAGGCTTGATATTGTTCCTTACAGAACTGTCGATTGGGGATAAACCTTGGGGAGGGGGGGGAATCAAAGCAGTGTGACACTATTAAAATGCAATCTCTTCCCCTTTTTTACTTCATGTGTCTCTTTTGTATTTTATGTACATTGTGACATTGAAAGAGGTCAAGTTTGCATCATAACAAACATATTGACAAAATCTATGGATTCTTGCAGATGCCTCTAGTTCCCCAAATTGTCTAGGCATGTACAAGAAAGTGGCTGTAATTTCGAGAAGATATAATTTTGCAGAGCCTTACCACCTAACTCACAGGGTACAATACACAGATAGTCCTGGACTTGTGACCATGACATAGCTTGGAATTTCAATTGTAAGTTGTTGTAATCATCAGTATGCACCATGTGAAAGGACCACGTGAATGGACTTGATTTTAAGACAGTTTTTATAATGATTGTAAAGTGAACCACCATGGATGCTAAGCAAATCATGTTGCTGTTAAGTGAATCCAGCATATCCAATGGGCATTTTCCCCAGGAAACAGCAAAAAATGTCACATATGGCAGTCATATGATTGCAACATACTGCATTCAAGCTTACATGCGAACCACCTCCCAAGAGCTTGAAGTGTGATCGCTTTATCACTGAGGGAGGGGCTGTGTAGCAGTCATAACTTCGAGAATGGGTCGTAAGTTGTTTTTGCTTTAAGTCTCGTAAGTTTGAATGCTCGTTAAACAGCCGATTGTAAGTCAAAGATGACATGTAATGTCAGAATTAAACACAAGACTTGGAAAAGTGAAACAAAATGATATGAATAATATTGTGCTCCTTACATTAGCATCCAGAAGAGATGTCTGGAGGGTAGTAAAGAGTGAATTTGATTGAACAGAGATAAGAGCCCATATTTGGGATTACACTATGGCAGTAAGCAGGAATTGGGAAAGGCAACTCCTCCTCATGCTTATTGTGGCTGCCAATAGCAATCTGGCAGCCTTGTTTATGGTGATGCAATCTTTGCCTGGTAGGGATGAATTACAAACATATCTTCAGGGCTGCTGTAAAGAAAAATCTAATGTAATTTAATTTATTCAGTTTAGTTTCTATGCAACTCCTGACTAATTCTGGACAGTCTACAATAAAACAAACAAAACAGAAAATACAATATAATAAAATATAAAAGAGAACAAGAACCGTTGGTAAATCCTGCTAACAACACCTTCATCCAAACACACGAACTCATATATCCAAAGAAATCTGGGCTCACACTGAAGGCCTGAGAGAACAGCCAAGGCTGTTTTAAGGCTCTCTAGAATCTGCTGTCTAGATAAAAGTCACTTAGATATAGAATGAGAAAACTCATTTTAGAGGGTGGGAACTGTGATGCAAAAGCTACTCTGAGAGAGGATATGGTCTCTTTGGTTTAAAGGAGGTGGAGAGGCCCCCACTCCCAGGAGGTCCCTGCTGGACTAGCAATTATTGAAGCTGCCCAGAGTCGCTTCAACAGTGAAGGGGGTGGCATATAAATCTAATGAATGATAAATAAATAAAGTCACGGGTGGGCTTCAAAGTTTTAGCAAGGGATTCTCCGCCCGGTTGCTGGATAGGTGTGGTGATGGTGGGCATGGCCTAGTTGGCCTCCTGCACCATGGCAAGGGGGGCATTTTTGCTTACCCTGGGCTCCGAAGGCTTTCCTCAATTCTCCGGGAGGGTGAAAACAGCCTCCCCAGGCTCCAGAGACCCTCTGTAGGCTGGAACGTCTAGTAGGCTCTCCCTCCCCAGGCACCAGAGGCTTTTCTTGAGCCTCCAGGAGGGCAAAAACATCCTTCCGAGGCTCCAGAGGCCCTCTGGAGGTCGGACCTTCTGGTAGGCCCATTTGTTTGCCCTCCCGGAGCCTCCGTGTGTGCCCTGCACGTACCTGCATCCCAAACAGGCCACGTGGGGGCTCCTGGGAGGGCAGGGGAGGGCTTTACAGGGCCAGCCAGGAGTGGGATTTGGGGGTCATCCAAACTGCACAGTATTTTAGCTAGATGTTCTCCCAAACCCCTGCGAATCCCCAGCAGCCCACCCCTGAATAAAGTATTCTGGACAATTTTCAATCAGTCTTCAACTTCCCTTTTTTAGGAATGTTGGTTGAAATGATGGATGCGCAGTAGCTCCAATAGATCCTGGAGGAAATGGCTTATTTAGACCCATTTCAGTTGGGTTTCAGACAGGAGCACAATAGAGAGGTAGCACTGATTGTGCATGTTGGTGACTATTTTGTAGAGCCACAAAGGGTGGTGAATGAATGCAAGGAATAAGAATGAGAATACTTTACTGCAGTGGTTTTCCTTTCTCTGGGGTCAGTTTCACTGAATGTTGATGACTAAAGAGGTTTGAGTTCGAAGCCTTTCACCTAAGGGTTATTTCAGGTCTTCGTACTCTTTCCCTTCTGTTTAACATCTACACGAATCCTCTAGTAAGCCCATCCTCGGATGAATGAAATTTCTTGAATTGGCCCATAATTGGCTGCTCCTTTTCTTGGATCTTTTGTTATCAGGTTGGTTTTACCATAGGTCAACAATTTTCAATTCCACTCCTTGCAGTAAGTTGTGAAACTGTTGGCAATGAGTAGATGTAGACTAGTCAGATGTTTCAACCAAAAATCATGGCACTTATCTTCACTCAGCACTGACCAGTTTTTGAATTTCCTTACTCTTTTCAGGTCTGCTACTAAATTCACAGTTTCAGAATTATTTACAATGTAGTGAAAGCAGAGGTGTTATACTACCAATAGCGGAAATCATGGGTGGCCCTGCCCACCTGCCTTGGCTCTACGGCATCCCATTTAGGCCCTTTTTTTTTGCCAAAAGAGCACATGTCCACTCACATTTGTGAACTGGTAGGGAAGGTAAGTGAATGCCACCCCTGAGTGAAACTTTTTTATAAATGTGTAGTATAAAACAGGGTGCAGTCATTATTATACTAAATAATTGGAATTTAAATGGCTGGCCCAGACTAAATGCATACATTGCTATAATTTGAATCTTTAATTGAACATGATATTTGAAGGCTTAAATTAATCCATAAAATACTACTTGTGTATTTAAAAATTGACATTCAGGCCCATTTCTAAAGTTTGTAGCAATTTGGGGACAAGCTCTAGAGACTTGATGAGTTACAGGCTATGCTCTTCTATTTCCTCAACTTTCGACCACAGTGGAGCCCAAAATTTCAGTTGCTAAGTGAGACATTTGTTTTGTGGCCTTTCTTGCCAAGTGGTTAAGTGAAACACTGCAGTGAATCTTGTTTTCCCATTGGCTTTGCTTGTCAGAAGGTCACAAAAGGTGATCACATGACCATGGGAGACAGCAATGGTCATAAATGTGAACCAATTTCCAGGCATCTGAATTTTTGATCATATGACTATTGGGATCCTACAAAGATCATAATTGTAAAAAGCGGTCATAAGTCACTTTTTGCAGTGCCTTGTAACTTTGAACTATTACAAATGAACTGTTGTAAATCGAGGACTACCTGTATTCCTCTTACAGACTTTTATGTACCATGTCAACTTGACAGTGCATGAAAATTCACATTTTCTCTGATCCATGGAGTGAAGAGATTTATATCCTTTGGCTGTCCTCATCTTTAGGATATGATTTATGGAAATATTGGTAGTGACTTGGCACTTGTCAATCAGGGCACAAACAAAAATGGAAAGTATATTTCAAAATCACATATTTAATAATGTATTTACAAAATCTGCACAGCCTTGATACTTGCTTCAAAACTGCAGAAACTGAAAAAATGTGAAGCCGAAACTCCTGTTGACATGCCCAGAGTTTTATTAATCACTAAAAGCTTGAGGTATTGTCAGGCCTCATTCTTTGAAACCAGCCCTTAGAGATCTGCAAGTTTCACTGAACAAAAAATGTTTGACTGCTTAGGTCACTTCTGGATCGGACCACTTTGATCACAGATTTGACAATGAAGATAAGGGCAGAGGAGAGGTAAGGACTGAATTGCTGACATAGGCAAGCTGGATTCCCTCATACCTCTAAGTGAAAACTTATGATCATTTTTCTCCAGTGCTTGTTCTGCCTCTATCTTTCCTTTTCATCTGGTAGTGACTTTTTAGAAAGCTGGCGTATGACTGAAATCACAAATATAGCTTACTTTATTTTTTATTAGGAAATGAAGCTGCTGTTTCAGATGAATTTCTTTTTCCTTTCTGGTTATGACAAAATTGTCAGAAGACATTTTAGCTTCCCTTCTGTGCAGCTCACTTGGCTGGTGTAGAAACACCCTTTCTCCACAAAAGGCTTGGCTCTGACTGTTATTAAAGACAGATCCGATCCTTGCAAAAACCCTGTGCTATTTTTGAGATAAGTAAATGGCACAGAAATAAACAATGTGACATTTTGCTTCTACACTCTGCCCAAGATGCAAACCACATACTGCTTTGGAAATATAAAGCATGACAAATCACCGATATGATTTTTTTTTTAAAAAAAACTTTCATACTATAGAAACTGTACACTTCTTTGTAAATTATATCGCTACATTTTCATAGGTATAAGCTGTTGTCATTTCTTTGGAAATTTGCCAAGCTCTGTCCTCGACGAGTATTTAAAGCAAAAGAGTATTATAAATTCTTCTCCTAATAAAAATTGCGATTCTTAGGAAATAAGACTATAAATATTGACTCATCCAATGAGTTAAAATATTCTTTATTAAAGCTGCAATCTCCAAATCAATTAGGTTGACACATAAAGGAGGCAACTGCCAATATTAACTTCTCATTAGCTTCCTTTAGAAATTACCCTCCAAGCATCCTAAGAACATATATTTCAAATATGTAGCCACATTTTAGGCTAGCCGTTAATGCTAGCATTGATAGCGGAACAATTTCACTGTTATATAAATGTAATGCTCATCTTAGTACATGCTGCTAGTTGGACATAGAGGTTCCTTATTTCAGTATGAATATGGTTTACTGAACGTCATGTGTGCACATGTGCGCTCGTCGGGGCCTCACTCTGGAAAAGCCAAAGTTCTGGGTTCTAGTGCACATACATGCCCGACAATCAGCTGGCTGATGCACATGCGCACACCAATTTTCAGCACTGCCATGTTCAGAAAGGACAGCTGATCAACATGTACGCATGCATGCCAGAAACCTGGAAGACAAACAGGCCAGGCCGTACGTGCTGGGTGACATGACTATGCATGCCACTTTGGGCACGCATGCCATAGGTTCGCCATCACATGGTTAGAACATCAAGAGGCTGATACTCAGGTAGTGAATAATCGAGTGTAGTGAATACTCAGGTAGTGAATAATTGAGCCTTTCCTCCCAAGTGGCAAATATGCTTTTTTTTAAAAAAAAAAATATATTATGTTGTAGGACAGTCAACTTCACAAGAAATTGGCACCCATGATTTTGATCAATTCCACTGGTAGTGAAAAGATATTAAAAGAAAGTGTATTTACATAAGGGAATCTCTGTAAGTAACTGATGGTGCTTGCATGGGCCTAAAATTTATGTTATTTCCAGACTAAGGTGTATTTAGAGTGGAATCTGTGGTAATTTTGTATTGTGCTGGAAGAAAGCCAAGTTCTATATTGCAAAACCCAAGTAAGGGATTATGCTGATAATGTCTTCTTTAAGATGTGTATCTAACAAAGGAAGATTAAAACAAGTTTGTTTTTGAATGGCTGACATAGCAATGAAGAATGATGCCCTTCATTTTCACTGCGGTATATCTTTACTTTTAACAGAAATGGGATTGCTGGTTAGTTTGCCAGCATAATGCCTGTGTGAATGTACTCATCCAGCATGGCTGTATTATTATTATTTATACTTTTTATTATCTTCTTTACTCCCACCCCCCATTGGTATTACAGGAAGTCCTCGACTTACAACATTTTATTTAGTAATGGTTCAAAGTTACAATGGCACTGAAAAAAATGACTTGTGACTAGTTTTCTCTGTTACAACCGTTGTAGCATCTCCATGGTCATGTGATCAAAATTCAGATGCTTGACACTTGACTCATATTTATGATGGTTGCAGTGTCCCTGAGTCATGGGTTTCCCTTTGGCGACCTTCTGATAACCAAAGTCAATGGGGAAGTCAGATTCACTTAACAACAGTTTGACTAATTTAACAACTGCAGTGCTTCACTTAACAACTATGGGGGGGGGAAGTTGTAAAATAGGGCAAACTCACTTCACAAATGTTTCACTTAGTAACAGAAATGTTGGACTCAATTGTGGTCATAATTCGCGGACTACTTGTGTTGTGATGATGATTATCATTATTCTGTTGCTTTCATGTACACTGAGAGCTTCTGCATTGACTTTTTTTTTACTTTTACTTTTATTCATATTTATATCCCGCACCCATCTCCCACAAGGGGACCCGGGGCGGCGCACAGGAAAATTAAAAATACAGATATACAAATATACAGAATAC
>JAPKID020007449.1:0-10267 GCA_026931265.2 Tropidonophis doriae | reverse complement strand
CTTCTCCAGCACATGGATAAATACACCTGGAAACATCTACCTACCTACCTATCTATTTCTCTCTCTCCCTCCCTACCCACTGTATTTCTCTCTCTCTCTCCCCCTCTATCTACCTGCCTACCTACTCTCTCTCTCTCTCTCTCTCCCCCTACCTATCTACTGTATTTCTCTCTCTATCCTTCTACCTACCAACCTACTTATCTATTCTCTCTCTCCCTACCTATTTACTGTATTTCTCTCTCTTTCTCCCCTCTATCTACTGTATTTCTCCCTCTAGTTCTCTCTCTATCCCTCTACCTACCTACTATATTTCTCTCTCTCTCTAGCCCTTTATTTACCTACCTACCTAACTATTCTCTCTCTCCCTCCCGCCGTACTGTATTTTTCTCTCTCTCTCTCACCCTCTATCTACCTACCCACTTTTTTTAAAAAATTGCCTCTTCAAAACCTTGGTGCGTCTTATACTCCAGTGTGTCTTATACTCCTGAAAATATGGGAGATATTAAGAGAATAGGAAATGTTACTCACCTCTAGTTATGCATTGTTACTGGTGGACAAATGTGATTAATCTTTTAAGGCTTACTCTGAGTAGAGATATTACATGATTTGCTTTCAGTGAAAAAAATTGTCCCTAGTCTTAGGGAGATAGAAGGATTGTTCAAATTAATAAATAAACTATATTTATGTGTCATTGCCATTGGGATTCATTTCTGGTGATTTTTACATTATTAAAAACAGCACATAACAATTAATTGAATGCATAAAATTCCAGTTTAGATGGGGGAGGGAGAGATGCCATGTAAAAGAAAATTAAGAAACACATTTCTTTCTGCCGGAGACCATATAACAGGATCTCTTATGTTGACTTTATTTTTAAAAAATGAAGAAAAGGTGGGGTGAAAAATTTAGAAATAAAGAGAGAAAGAGAAGTGATGGGTGTGGGGAGAAAAAGAGTGTTGTCTAACTACTCATAATTGGGCCAGCAACACAGGAAATATGTAGGAGAAGTTATTCCACAGAAATCTGCACATAGCTCTGGAGTGATTCAGTTTTAGCAATTTAGATATTTGGCAAGTTTAGTGCAATCTGAGCACTTCAAAGGTTACTTCTTTTTAGAACAGCTTAATTGAAATCACAGATTTGGGTCAGGTTCATTCAATTAGTAGGAACAGATTTGGGGGAATGTTAAGCCATAAATGTTTTATAACTCTAGTAGGCTCTGCCGAATTGGATTGGATTGTTTGTTCCTCCCAGTCTAAATAGCACACTGGGGATTGGCAGAGTCTATGTAGGTGATGCACTCTATTTGAAGTACTTGACTCACAAGGTTCCTGTAAGCTTACTTGATTTGGAAGTATTTTGGCTTTTCTACACTTCAATTTTGTCACCAACATGCAAATCCGGCCATGTACAAGCCAACTCTCTGAACAGACTTTTAGAGATAAGAGAGAGAGAGAGAGAGAGAGAGGGATTGCAGAGCAGCAACGGTTGAATATGTCTTCTCTTTTCCCAGGGTTCGCCTATGAGAAAGATGCCCAATTGTACTTTGATGACACTTGTGTTGTACCAGAAAGGATGGAAGGTAAAGGCACTCTGTGTGGTGGAGATCAATAGCTGCGGATGAAAACCAGAATTGATATTATTATTTCAAATTTGTTATAGCTGCCCAAATCCAATGAATTCTATTAGCTAGAACGCATCTCATTTGTTTTAAAGGAGCGCTTAGAATGTCAAATCTACAGATCATGGGTACATTTGCTGAAAGGCAGCTTTCCCCGTTATTTTGCTTTCTCTGTTATTTTGATGATGCACAACACAGAAAAAGTGCTGCTAACCAGCTGCATAAAAATTTCCATCTTCAGGTACTAATAGATATCTCCTCAACATAGTATATGCAAAAAAAAAAAAAAGGAATTGCCAGTCAGCTTTGCAGCCATACATTTCGCTTTCTGTAGAAACATTGAAATTGTTTTAGCTACCTGAATCTTTAGGAGCCAATGGTGGAGATGTTAGAATGTTAATTCTAATTGATGTGTGTTGTTGCAAACAGGAAAAGTGAAACAAGAACCCACTGTATATCGGGAAGGGCCTCCTTATCAGAGAAGAGGGTCTCTCCAATTGTGGCAGTTTCTCGTCACGCTGCTGGATGACCCAGCCAATGCTCATTTCATTGCTTGGACAGGAAGGGGCATGGAATTCAAGCTGATTGAGCCAGAAGAGGTAAAAACAAACAAACAAAAATCTCTTCATCACCATTATGGTTGCATCCATCATAAGTCAAATATCGGAGGTTGGCCAAGTTGAATCTCTGCCAAGGATCTTGCAAGGCCTTTGCCAATTCTGTTGTATTCCAAACATTTCAGGGGAAACCTGCTATATTTGATTGAAGCATAAAAAGTAACTAGATATGGAGATAGTTACTACATATTTTATCCTTTGCAGAATGTATTATTTCTTTTGCACACTGTTTCCATTGACAATAATAGAAATCATGTAGAAGAAACAGTGGCAGGTAGGATAGTGTTAAGTTATCCCACAGTCAGATAGTCACACCAGGATGGCCATGGTGAAATGGCTCTGGCGAGTTTGCCATGATAAATTGTCCCAGACCCTCTTGCTCAAATGGTAGTCAGCGCTTTTGAAAGAGCAGTAAGTTTGCATAGTTCCTTTTCTAGTCACTTTTGGAAATTGTTTGTTAACTGCCTTTCAGAGATTAGGAGCCTTTGAATTCACAAATTTTACACTACTGGATGAGTTTCCTTCAATCCTTCCTGATGGAGGTTTTAATTACAGGTTTAAAGACTTAATTTAAAAAACAATAAATAGCAAAATTTGGTTAAAAGTTGGATTTTAGAAAGTTGAAAATATGGGACAGTCAAGATAAATTTGAATTAAGATTTTAGAATTAATTATAATTAATTAATGCCATGAGAAAATGCTTTTGATTTGAACTCTTTAAAAAAAACACATGCTAGGTTGGGATTTTGAAGGTTGGACATGAGAGGAAGGAACTAAAGTTTACAATTAAAGAAGAACACTTAAATTTGACTTTCACAGAATGGAATAATATATTTTAATACTGGACAGATTGGAAGCTACTTTTTGAACAATGAACCCAGAAGTTAATTTTAACAATGTCTGCCTATATAGCTATAAAGTTGGTTTATTTGATCAAGATTAAAGATTAATACATTCTGATCTCTGGTAGCCCTTCATGGACATTTCTTGATATCAGGACTGAAATGATGAGACTTTAAGGATTTATTTATAGATGAGAGATAGGATATGGGAAGAGATCCTTTGTTGTATTATAGAAGAAGGTGAGAAGTTATTAAAATTGTTTATACTGGTTGTGATGAAGGAAAATTATATTCTTTAGTATTTTCTATTTTTTCTATTCTGCGCCTTCTATTCTTATTTTTATTTTTTTGTATTTTTATTGTTGTAATTATAATTTTTAGCAAAATTACTGTTAAAATGGATAGTATCGAAATTGTCAGCGTCTGTTGCTGGAACATGATCATGTCAGAATTGCTACTGGGGTGCTTGGATGTGTGTGGCATTTGCAGTGCAAAAAGCTTTTAACTAAACATGCAAAATTTAGCAAGCATAATTCAGACCTGGAAACTTTAGAGTTTAACTAAAATCTCTAAGATTAAAAAAGCTGATGTATGCTGCAATGTTTCTACCTTTCCTTTGGTGCTGCATTTATTGACTATAGTTGCCCCTTCTGGATATGAATATCAAAGTTTGGGATGGGGGCAGAAAAAGATATGTGAAATACAAACCAGCTGTCATTTTTAATGTCCCTTTTCTCATGGCTTTAATTGAAATGTTTCAATAGCTGAGGAAGTGTATTGTGGAAGATACATGAATTGCTATCTACAGTAACTGCAATAATACAGGACATTTAATGAATAAATTCTGCTTTCTCTGACAATATGTATTTAATTCACTCTCGAATTTTCTTTCATCATTTTATCTTTACTCTGATGGAGAAAGATAATCTGACCAGTACATCACATGAACATAATTATCTGTAGAGCTGTTAAGGTCACTGGAAACACTCTATTTATTTGGTTGAGATTGCTGTTCTAGGCTTTTGCAATGCCTCAGGTGAACGTAGGCTGCCTTAGTGCACTTAGTGCTTGGAAATCCTATTAATCTTTTCTGAGTGCTGGCTGATTGTCCGTTCCATAAATCCCCTGGGAAACAGCAGGTTGGTTGGCAACCAGATTATGTCATCATATCCCACTCCCAAAGAGCTGAAATGAGTAATCCCCTTTATATTACTGCTACACAGTTGTGTTAGAATTTAATCAGTGTTGTTGCAACCCATTAGGTTCTATGTTCTTCTGTTATGTTTCCTGATCATGTCTGACTAAGTCTGGTTTAAAATGCAGTCAATAAAGAAGCCATGCTAATGGCTTTTTTGGTCAATACTCTATGACTTGGCCAAAGATATTTGGATAGTTCTCAGTGACTTTTCAGAAGCCACAAGCAAGTTTCAAAGGAGCAGATGTAGTACTTTACATCTCTGAAATAAACTGAGTTTACTTTAGCAATAAATAGAGGGCTTTACCACTTTGTGCTTAGTTATAAAGTGCACCATTTAGCAATACATTTCTTGTACGAAAAAACAGTTGATAAAGGAAAATATATAAAGGTAGAGAAGGGGTTGATATCTCTAAAAAGGAATCAATATTGAATGATATGAAAGCTAAACCTTCTTTCTCCCCACAGTCATGTTGGGAAATATATGTTTAGAGTGGGGTCGGAAAATTAAGGGTATAACTTGGATGTGACTTGAAAATTATATATGGGCAACTATGGCAGGTTGGATGTAGCCCCCTGATTCAGTACTGTGAGAAATGTATATTCCTGGCTTGAGTGACATGGCTATAAAAACCCAAATCCTGTATAATTCTGTCAGTCCATGACTGGGAGATTGGAAGCTAAGGTGATCAGTCTTATGTCAGATATTTTCTAAAAACTGGTGTCTTCTCTCAAAGCAATTTGGAATATCTTAGTATTATTGGCAATCCTATTTTTTTCTATTTAAAAACTTGGTATCAAAGATCCAATTAGGAATATGTATTGAGAAGATCAGAAGGTAGACTAGCCCAAAAAATCATACAGAGGTGGAGGCAAGAGGAGGACAGACAATTTTTCACATTATCTCACAAAATCTTCTAGTTTTTATATTGGCTGAAAACAAGAACAACCACAATATTTTGGGTGAGGTCTGCTGAACCACAGACTACTCAGCAGAATTTTCAAAATACAACCTATTCATTTCAGATTCTTTAAAAAATATAATCATCGACCTTCTCTTCTTCCGCTGGACACTGAAAACATATTTCTTCCATATGGCTGGCCTGGCATAGCTGCTACAGCTATGCTATCCTTAGAGTTGGGTTTTAAATTAAATTGGTCTTTTAGCACGGGCTAAATTATTTAATTTTAATTTTAACTTTTGTAGAATTTTGTATTGTCTGTATTTTTGGATTTTTAAATTCCTGTGCGCCACCCTGAGTCCCATTTCGGGAGATAGGGCGGGATAGAAATCTAATAAAAGTAAAAAAGTAAAGTAAAAGTAATTGACACCCATCACTATGGTTAACCCTTTTCAGTGATATTCCTGGAACTGGCAAACTCTGAACAGCTTCCATAATTGCATTTTTAAAATCTTTTTAGGTAGCTCGTCGATGGGGAATTCAGAAAAATCGACCAGCTATGAACTATGACAAGCTCAGTCGTTCTCTTCGTTACTACTATGAAAAAGGCATCATGCAAAAGGTAAGGAAGTCTTTTATCCACACTGTTCTGACAGTGTGGTTACATGGAAATAGCTTTTGACACCCAGATCGATCACATCTTCTTTCCATCTTTTTGCTCTTCTGGTGGCTGCCCCAGCTTCGTAGTGGCTCACTATGGCCGCTTTCCCAGCTATTGGTTTGGGGAGCTTTCTCCAGATCCATCAGGGAGTTTGTGGCTCCCTGAGATCAGCAGAGTGTTCCCCTTGTTTATTGCCTCTATGAGGTGATTTAGGGCCAGTTAGGACCACCTGACAGCTGAGATATCGATCCCACGGAGCTTCCCATGGGATGCGTCATCTCGCCACAAGGTCATCCACACCCTCCCCTAGCATTCTTCATCTGTATTCTAACAGGATCTTCTCTTTCTTTCCAGGTGGCTGGAGAGCGGTATGTCTATAAGTTTGTTTGTGATCCTGATGCCCTTTTTTCCATGGCCTTCCCTGACAATCAACGCCCATTTTTAAAAGCTGAACCAGACTGCCATGTGAATGAAGATGACACCTTACCTCTGACACATTTTGAAGATAATTCTGCATACCTCCTTGACCTGGACAGATGTAGCAGCCTCCCATATGCTGAGGCCTTTGCTTACTGACTTGCTCAGCAACTGACATTGGAGGCTTCAGCTCCAACAAACAAGGGCAAATTACTTTTATAAAGAATTTCTGTTCATAAAACTTCTCCTTGCAGATACTATCAGAAGAAGATAAATTACTTTTGAGGCCCTCTATCCTTCAACATGGCTAGTGAATAGGATATCCACTTCTTGATTCCTTGGCTGCAGTCATGAAAAGCATTAGGCAGGTGGCAATGGGGGAGCAAGGGAAAGGTCATGACTTCTGGATCCTCTTGCTAGGAGCATGTATGATGTACATGTTTGTAGGACTCCAGGTGACTATGTGTGATTAGCAAATTGTCAAGAAAAAATGCTATGTAACAATCATTTTTTTTGGTACTCCTTGTATAAGGGAAAGGGCTCTAATTTGCAGAGAAATTAAGCCAATGCTGCAAAAGCCTTTTTGGAAGAGGTGGTGGCTTAGCGTGGAATGGCTGACTTGTCTGAGCTAACTCGGCCACTTCCCCCTAGATTCTCAGTGCAAAAGTCTTCAATCTGAGAAAGCCTTTTCTTCTGGTTGTCTTTCTCCTTACTTCTTGTGGTTGTTACTGATCTCAGAAAGGCAGTCCAAAGGACAGCACTTAAAATATGCAGACCTTTTGAATCTAGTAGGCCACCTTCTCTGTTGAAAGGCTGCATGTGAATGGCTTGCTTTAAAAAGGGGGGGCGGCGCTTGGCTACAAACCTGCCAAGTTTAAGGGGCAACTTTCAAATCCAAATGTTTGATGTTGGGCTTTTTTTCCTCCCTAATCGAAGGCAGTTTCTTGCTTCTGGCAGTATTTATACTAAAGGTGCTGCAGCTTGGGAGGAAGTAGTTGAAATGCATGCCCTACCCTATGCAGCTTTGTTGTCTCCCTCTGCACTAGATGCTGCCCCAAACCGTTTACACAGCTTGCTCTGCATTCGAAATGTGTTCCTTCCAAACAGCAAATGAGAGTTGCTTGGCTTTTTATCTGTTAGAGAACAGCATGTTGGCCGTACAAGGCAACTCTAGTCACTGAACTTTCCCAAAATAGCAATTTTGATCCTTGGTAGCATTCACCTTGCTACTGCTGGCTGGCTACTGCTGAACTATATTTTTTTCCAATTGTTGCTGAACTTGCAAGTAAGAGAGATGAAGCATGTGTACACAGATGTATTTTTCACTTAAGTTGTGTTACGCTTTCAGATATTTGTTGCCTAATGGCAATTTTAAGAAATAAAACTTTTTTTGTAAAAATTTAGAGAACGGGGAGAAAGTCAAGTTACTCAGTGTATGTGTGTACAGTATACATACATACATGTATGTATATATTTATAAAACTTCTCTGGATCCTTCAGAAATTCCCCCTCTGCTCTTTCCTGTGAGCCTTGCTGGCATGTACCAGTAATGTGCTTGGCCTAATATGCATCTCAGCTCCATGTTTCATTGTAAATGCTGTATAGGATTCCTTTTTCTGCTTTGATAACTTGGGGGATTTTTGATTAACTTCCTTTTTTTAAAAAAAAAACTCTTTATAAACGACTCAGCAACTCTCCCCAGAATGTATCAGGTGGCCTGTCACAAAGCACAGGGTGGCAGCAGCAAACTGCTGCCATCCCCATTCGGCCCCAGGGCTGAACCAAACCAGTGGGATTAACTGTGTTGTTTTTGTTTGTCAATTTCTTTAATTTGGTTTGGGAGTACATAGTACAAAAAGAGTTAATCTGAGGATTGATGTGAAATGTTTATTGCCTGAGCAGGGCTTATATATCTCCTGCAAAGCTGCATTATGTTCTGTACTGTGTACAATAAAGGACTTTTCCTTTCTGTTCAGGCATTGCTAGCATTGTTTCTTGATTTTTTCGTGTTTCAAACATTGTTGTGTAAAATGGGCTGATTATCTCCTTCAGCCCCTCCTTCCCCCCCACCCCTGCCGCCTAAGTCTTGCTTCTTGACCATTTTGATTTGCCCTGCTGTCTGTCAAGCCAGCAAGTCATTTTTCTTCATCATTGGGCAACTTTGCTGATGTAAGTGACTCCCAAGGACAGTCAATATCACAGTCACAGAACTTTGCAATTCTCCCAGAACACTTATCACACGGCATCTCATTCATCACTAACCCTTAGCATCTCTTATCTTATTTTGCAGATTCCTTTTCATGCATTCCAAAATATGTTATGATTGGAATATATTTTTTAAATGGTAATTGTTTTATTCTTCCTCCAAACTATGAGAACATAATGGTACTGTCCCCAGATATTTATCTTAATCTCTCCGAACAATCACATCCAGCCCAGGGTCACCCAATATGATTTGTGTAAAATTAGACTACTATGCAGACTGCTGGCTGAAAATGCAGCTAAGCAAAATTATGTATTCTGCCATTGGGTAGCAACAGTTAAATATATTACCTGCCAAGTCATCTAAAATTATTGCTATTCCTTTTGCACTGTTAACGTTCTGTTAACATCCTCTCCCTTTCTTAGTAGCTAATGAAGAAGCAATGTGACCACTCCTTGTTTTGTACAAGAATAAATATTTAACAGATGTTGCTATGTCAGTAGGTGCAGATGCCAGTATCTGACTAGTTTTCATTACTTTGAAATAAGAATGGTAACCATTTTTAAAACTCAGCTTTAAAACTATTGGGCTGACTAGTATTTATTGGTGTCCTGGTTTCAGTAGTAAGTCACTTCTACTTTAAATAGGCTAATACCTTCACAAACCTGCTGATGGTTGCCTTTGGTCTCTAGGGAAGGATCTTACTAATGACTCTACATAATAGCCATAAATGAGGTTCCAAAAATAGATCAAGGCTAGCTGTGTCCTGAATCAGGAAGTCAAAGCCAATCTGTTTAGCAAATTCCAAAAAGAGAAGGTGATGTGTTGAGTTTTTTAAAGGCCCAGACTGAAACTGAGATCTCATTACTAATTCATGGAACCTCCTGGCTCCATTTCTTTCTCCCTTCATAGATACTAGCTTTTCATTTGCCCTTTTCTAACCAAGCTGGCGATGGCAGAAATAATAAGGATTAATATTTGTTTCCTACATTTTTTCTGATCAGCTATGCACAGCAAAGGAATAGCCTATTCATTGTATACTGCACCCTGAAACCTTTGTATTGAAGAAAGCAACTGGAATAGGCTTGAATAGTTCTGTCGTTTGCCTCTGAGAACCCCTTTGAAAGAAATGCTGTCCTACGCAGCATAAGTCTTACCACAGATAGAGTTTTACATTTGTGAATATTAGGGTCTTTATCTTAAAGTTTTAGAAAAGTTGAGTCCTTTTACTTAGACTGGAATCTGACATTTTTGCAAAATGCTAGCACTGATACTGATTTACTCATATATAAAGAACAATAAATACATGGAAAGGGAATCAAGCATATAAATTGGTATTAAACTGTTCAAAGATTCTTGGCTCCAAAGAATTCAACAATATAATTCACCTGTTGAAGTTAAAATATGAACTGTGTTTCTAAATACAATGTTGTGTTTCAATGGCAGCTAAGCTAAGCCTCATTTATTTGTGACTAGCAGTACCCAGTCACGCCTTGTGGCCCAGTCTGGTTAAATGGCCAATCAAACTGTGTGCACACAACCACTGTAAAACCCCCAACCTACCTACTGTATTTCTTACTCTCTCCCTCTCCCTAACTACCTACCTACCGTATTTCTCCCTCTCTCTATCCCTTTCCTACCTACCAACCTACTGTATTTTCCCCCTCTCTCTATCCCTCTACCTACCTACCTACCTACCTACCTACCTACCTACTGTATCTCTCCCTCTCCCTCTCCCTAACCTTCTACCTACCTGTTGGAGGGCTGGATTTCTTCCTCTATCCCTGTACCTACCTCCCTACTGTCTTT
>JAPKID020007448.1:0-10267 GCA_026931265.2 Tropidonophis doriae | reverse complement strand
GAGGCAGAGTCTGGGTGAGGCTGGGCCGCATAAGGGATTCCACAGAGGTCCACTCCCCCTGCGGGCTGCACTAATATTATATTTTCATATCACAGTTGGGGGCTACAAGATACCGTCCTGCGGGCTGCAATTGGCCCGTGGGCCACAAGAAGGAGACCTCTGATCTATGGCAAAGACTTTTGTCAGAGGAAGATAGAAAAGCACCACTTTAATTTCCATAGAAAACCTTGGTTAACTGGCCTAAGAAGCAGGCTGAAGATGCAGAGAGAGCTAGCTAATCCTTCAGGAGCAATTAGCCAGACACCCTTAAACCAAAATTAGACTGATACGTAGATGTAGCTCAGTGTTGGGATTCAATTATTTTTACTACCAGTTATGTGGGTGTGGCTTTGTGGGCGTGGCAGGGAAAGAATACTGCAAAATATCCATTCCCTCCCCACCCCACTAACCTGCTTTCCAGCTCTGTTCTCTTGTTCAGGACAATAAAAGAAGATCAGTTGGGAGGCTGGGAAGCAGTGGGGTTGGGCCAGTCTATTTACCAGTTCTCTGAACTATTCAAAATTTCCACGACTGGTTCTCCAGAACCTGTCAGACTTGGCTGAATACCATTTCTGATATAGCTGTAGCAAGCTAGACAAATATGTGGAGAGAAGTCTTTCTAGATGTATTCCCACAATATTGGACTTGTGTGAGGGATAGGAAGTTGTCAATTAGTACTACAATAACTGAAATAATGTGGGATGGAGCCATTTCCCATTGGTCAGGCCCTGAGCTTTTCTTCTTCTGCCAAGGGGAAAGGTCCCATAGTTCCTTGCTACTATATCCACCCCAGCCAGGAGTGACTCAGGTGGGATGGACACAAGGGGTAGCAAGGCCTTCTCCTGCATAGTTTATAGTCATGACTTGGATTGTTTATTCTTTGCAGTGAAAGGAGAACAAGAAAACCAACAGAGCAGGGGGAACCATTTTTCCATAATGAATGCTAAGGATTAATGGCTTTGTTGTGATCATCATTAGATATGTGTCATTAAAAGGCAAATGTATGAAGTAAGCCTTGATGCATTGAGCTGAAATACTAGGAGGTTTTCTTCTTTGATCAAATAATAGAGGATATTGCATTTTCACTCCTGTCTTCCCCCCCACTTCTCACCCACCCCTAGCAACTTCTTATTTCATGAGCTCACTGAACCTGCTGAAGGAGAAGACATAACCTTGAGGATTTTATTTTATTTTTTGACCAAAAGGGGGGAATTTGAACTATTAAATATTTAATGAGTGCTATTTCCATCACAAAACATCTGATCTGAAGCCAGCAAATGAAGAAAGCACAAATGTTCTTTGTTCCTGCTGGACAGGAAACCTGAGACGAGATCTGCTTCACAGACGATGGCTCTGAAAGGGCGCTGAAGAGAATAACCCCACCGCCAGTAGCTTTGGACTTTTAGAGGAGACAACTGGGTAGAAACTGTATCGATTTTGTAACATAAGGCAGCAGACTAGATTATCGTAATTACTTTGGGTCTTGAAAAATAAATGAAGGAGCTGTAAAGTAAAATGTAAGGAAGGTCAGCCATTGATTAGGAAATCTGCCAGCTGAATGCAAAATGTTGTGTCATCTTGCAGCCTTTTCAAGTTGTTTGGTAAGGCAAATGATTTACCAGAAAGGATAGTAACCTGCTTGGCGAAAGGGAAAAAAAACACAAAAAAGACGGCAAATAGGTAACCCCTCCCTCTCAGCCAGTGATGGATTCCAACTAGTTCAGACCGGTTCAGTAGTGGTTTGGCAGCCTAGGTTGCTGGAACCAGCAGCAACTCAGGCCTGCTACGCCTCCAAACTGGTTTTCCAGGCTGTGCCGTAAGTGCTGCCATCTTGTTTTTTGCTTCTGCGGTACGCTCACGAGTGAACTGGCAGTAGTGACTGCCAGAACCCACCCTTGCTCCTAGCATCTTATTTATTTATTTAAAAGAACGATGTAGCACCCAACTTTGTATCATGATTCTGGTAGCTTACAAATAATAACGGAACAAGAAACACAGTTGTCTTCTGCCTATAGAGCAGTGATGGTGAACTTTTTCGGCACTGTGTGCCAAGAAAGGAGAATGCACATGTTTGTTGGGAAAACAACCTGGAAGACGAGCTGCCGAGTACACATGTCCACACCGGAAACCAGAACTTCGGGTTTCTGGTGCTAATGCGTGTGCAATGATCAACTGGCTGGCGTGCATGTGGAAACCGGAAGACCAGCTGTTCCAGTTTATGGCACTGCCATGCTCGCGAAGGCCAGCTGATCATCGTGCGCAGCATAAACACAGAAGAGCAACAGGCGAGGCTGTGCATGGCGGGCCACATAGCTCTGTGTGCCACTTTGGGCAGGCATGCCATAGGTTTACCATCACGGCTACAGAGCCTCAAAACAGAAGTCTTGTAGATGCAGTGGGTCAGAACCTCCATATTTCCCAGAAAATATGGTTAAAGGCTGGACTGCCTAACAATGCCTAGGGATTGTTAGCAAATGTCTCAGAAAGCTGGTAGGTGGAGGATGCTATTTTAAGTAATACTTTATGCAGAGTAAGGTTATTTACATTTTAGCTTTGAATGCAATGCATGAAAAACACAACAGTTGGCCCAGAGAGTGGATATTCACATTTCATCCCCACTACAGGCCTGAGTAGAAATGACCCTAATAAGGAAAGCTCTTAACTTATATCAAGAGCAGCATTGTGGTGGGGACAAAGAGGTTTATGTGTTAGTCGCCTCCACTAATACCATGATTGTAATCTGACTTGGGCCCACTTCTGCATTCTATTTATTTTTTTAAAAAAATGATTTGCTTTTTATCCCAGGCTACAAAGGGGCATCATTTCACATCCAGAGTGGTTCATTCTATCATATAAGGTAACTGGCTTGGCTTTAGCTTAGTGAACTGCATGCACCAAGTTATTATACATTGTAAATTATGGTTTATGGCTTATCACATTATTGAATCTAAATAAGCTAACTGTGGCTCAGTAAATGAATAGTGATTAAACAATGTCATGGTATGATTTATGAACTCTGACTCACTTTTTGTCTAAATGACCAAAATACGCTAATCCTAATTCTCCCTCCCTCCCTCTCACACACTTACACACTTCACAAGAGATAGTCACATGCCCTGAATATTTTTTTAAAATGAAATTTAAAATTACCTTTCTCACTTTGAAGTGTACACTTAAGCGTATCAAAAAGTTAACAATACAGTAATACAATACTTTAGGGAGCCATGGCAAATTGAAGATGTTCTTGAAAAACAGACATGAAATTTGTGGCTGGATGCAGAATCCGGTCCAGTGAAATCTCTCTGGAGACAAGCAGAGATGTTGAGATTGGCCACACACACTCCAGACAGCTTAGAGTAAACAACAGGAACTAATGCTTTTGTGGCTGGCTAGGGAGTGTAAGCAGCTGGGAGTTGAGAAAAAATGCCATCTAAACTCATAGGCTTAATGCAGCCTCTTTGGACTCAAAGTTCCGCCAATTTTCATTTCTTAATCACTATGAAATTGATATTTTAATTACTTTTTAAATATTGAGAATGTTCAGAGTGGCAAATTTTATGACTTTCACTGGGTAAGTTTTTTTCAGTCAAAATAAGTTTTCAGTACGAGTTGAAGGGCTTATGAAAAAAAATAGTCTTTTTAAAATTGACATGAAAAAGATGATTGAAGTATTTTTTAAAAGAATGATAGTTATACAGGAATTACTGGTTCAGATGAATTTAATATAGATGCATTTAAATACCATGATAATGGGACTTTAAAGGACAGATTCAAATGAAACAATGGATGTATTGTGTGAACAAATACTTCAGAAATTCTTTTCAAATATTTCTACTATTATTGATAAAAATAGATGATGCTATGGAAGAGGTACAGGTTTTATTGGACAAAAATGAAACTGACAGATCTTGATTTAAAGATGACCAACTACCGATTGCAGTAGAAGGATATTGAACAAGAATGAAACATTAAATTTAAGGAAATCACCTGAGATTTTAATTTTAATTTTTTAATTACATTTCTACCCTGTCCACCTTCATGAATAAGTTAATAATTTAAAAAGGCATGCAAATAAATAAACCAGAAGAGCATCTTAGATAATCTTTCTATTTTGGATTTACAAAAAGAATTTGGACAAAGAACTCCCCAGGACTACCAACATTCTATCAACAGTTATTATAATATTGCTAAAGGAGCTAGGCAAAACAGGAAGGTTGTAATCATAATCATAATCTTTATTGTAATTGTAATAAATTTTTAAAAAAATTACAATGAAATTGGTTTTCTAGGTGGCAATTCAATAATATTTATTATGAGAAGTCAGCATTATGATTGTATTCTCTTGTTTGCCTCCCCCGTTCTCATAATAAACTCCAAATCTGTTTCTAGAAGTCTCCATGTCTGTCCACATAATTTCCTTTACAACTCTAAAATGAATTGAAAGAGAACAGCTTATGGGTCAAGCTAGAAAGGACTAGAGTGGGTTGTAGAACAGATTCATTACATCACCTCTGGGCAAGCAGAGAGCATCCAAATGACATTGAGGAGTTGGGGGCTATAGTTAAGTGTTGTTTGGGCAGTATATTCTATGCTTCCAGGCTTTATCCATGAGTTGTGTCAGAGTGCCTGGAATTCTTTTACCACAGCAAAAAGCAATAATCAGAATGCAAATATCAATCACTATAAAAGGATCATAGCAATAAAGGAGAGACAATTTAAACCTTTCTATCTAGTTCCAACCTCTAATGTATGAAAGGACCACCCTGTAACTATTTCAAGATCACACCACTGCAGTTCAATCACGGGAATTGACTAAGGACAGTTTTCATTACTGCCAATCAACAGGTTCAGCTCCTTGCTCTAGAAATCATTTGATAAACCTTAATAGGTATAATGGACATTTTATTGTAATTTCTTTCTTGGGCAGGACTGTCAGGCAGTGATCCAAAGGTGGGTTCCTACCGGTTTAGACTGGTTTGGCTGAACCAATAGTGGTTTAGTGGCCTGGGTCGCTGGAATTGGCAGCGACCCAGGCCTGGCATGTCCCCAAACTAGATCTCATACCAGGCCGCCAATGTGATTTTTGGTTCTGCATATACACAGAACAATTTCAATTGCACAAATTTATTTTTTTCCTTTTTTTAACATTTTGCACACAGGCATATTTTTGTGCAAATGCGCATGCCATTTTTTGTGCATGCCACCCCTGCAGTGATCAAACAAAGTCATATCATAATTAGTTCAATTAAAGTCATCAGAGCAATGCACACAGTAGGAAAAAGGATGCCCTATAGCAACATCTTCTAGGCTTGGTCACCAGGCATCCTGCTTTTGGTGGGACAGTCCCACTTTTGAAGAAATTGTCCCGCTTTTTGCCTGGGGCGGCGTTGGGAGCATAGTATGCATGCATACTACAACTAAACTTGCTCTGCGCATGCGCAGAAGCAAAAAACAAAGAGAACCAGTTTGGGGGCATGGCAGGCCTGGGTCACTGCCGGTTCCAGTGACCTAAGCCGCCAACCTACTGCCGGTTCGGCTGAACCAGTCCGAACTCACCACTGATGCGGACACATAGTGGACAGCCCACCACCTGTTAGATGTTAAGGGCTCTCTTTGAACACAATGGACGAACATCATCATCACCTGCAGGCAAGAGACAGAGCAGACAGCTTTTTGTTCAGTCCCAAGTCAGATCTTCTGAGGATTCATAGCCAAATTCAAGAAAGAACAGGGATGAAAAGATTCTTTGGCCCAGTTCTTCCCTGAAACATTTCTTACAACTTCAATCATTGAAATACAGAAAAGCCGAAGACTCTAAATGGATGAAGAGGGCTCTGTTCTTACATGGAGTCTCCCAGACAGGGTCATTTATGAAAATTAGTGCAGTTGGAACATTCACGCTTGAAATGTTTACGCAGTAGTTAAAGATGAATTAAGGAAAATAACAGAAAAATTACTTGCAACAATTTTCTTTTAACCTTTAGAATTGGCATGATCGTATTTTCAGAAAGACAGTTGTGGGTATTCAACTCACTTGTCTTAACAGGGCAAAAAAGACAATTATTCCAAAATTAAGGAGACGCAACTAATTATCTTTATTCAGTAGCATTTTTGTTCCGTACTACTGAACTTCCAAAATAACACTATTCATTTATTTATTTATTACTTAAATAAATAAAAGCTCCACACTTGCTTTGCTTTTTTGTAGTTTCTTTATTCTATAACACAAGCAACACAAATGATTCGTTTTAAAATATCCTCCTTTAAGAATTCCCTCTGAACAAAATATACACAAAATACATTTTGCAAAGTGGCTTACAACAAACTGTTCTGAAACATACACAGAAGAGAAATGGTTCAGGTATGTCCCTCCCTCTCCCCTCCCCACATATACCAATAGAAGAAGAGGGTTTAGGGGAGTTATTTTTAAGAACACAAGGATCCAGGCATTTTGTCAGCAGATATTCCTTATAGGCTTTCATCGGCCACCATAAAAGACAACAAACTGTGTGGACCTTTTGAGAATCTCAATGCATCTGGCCTCATAGTTCTTTATCGCCAACTTTCTTCCGAGTATTGAAGCGCTTAAGAGAATTGCATATCTTGGCCAAAGACTATGCACATCCAAGAATAAAGGTTGGCTGGAAAGGGATCCCAAATGTCTTGGTCCCCTTCAGAGTAGTTTGGATTCCTGTCTTTTCATGTCTACCTAGTGATACAAGCCCAATTGTGGCAAGCATCACTGTTTCTGTTTTTTAACAAATTGGATCTTTGGTATAAGAAAGAAGATGCCCCTTTGGGGGGGTTGCATTTCACTGTTTGGCATAGGGTCTGTTTGGGGAAAGTAATAATTGCAAGACCTGGTTAATCAATACATTGCTTGAAGACTGGAGTTCCTCTTTCATTTTGGTAGAGCAACTTTCTCTTTAGTTAAGGCAGAGCATTTTCCCCCCCTCCAGAGCATTTTTATGGTACAAAACAAAACTTGCCAGCTGCCATCGCATCATATACATAACAGCATTGTGTGAAAGTTCCAACTCCTACACTTTCTGTCACTGCTGTCAGCGTTTGTTTTTCCCTACTTCTGCCTCCAAATGCTGGGCGGCTGTTAGGAGGGGGAATAGTTAGAATATGGAAATCAGGGTCCACTACAAATTGCTTTTGCACTACGGACACAAATAAATAAAATCGATCCAGAGCAACTACATTCTGTGACTGCCCTCTGATTCCTTGAGTGTGCAAATTCCATCTTAGATCCCATAATCACGACCCAAACTTTGCATAGTGAAATAGCGTCTGCCCTGAAGAATGTCCTTTCCCCTGCCCATTCCTCATTCTGAGACGTGTGGAGACCAAGTCAATGAGTGCATGACTGCCCGATTCTGCAGGCACTACTAGAGAAGTGCAATTTCCTGACCCAGGATGGCCTTGCAGGATCAACATGCAAACTTGAGCTCTGGGCTCACAAGAGCTCGGTCATTTAGAAAATGGAAAGGGCAGATAGTTTGGCACACACATGAGGTCTAATGTCTCTCTCCACAAATGTGCACTCATGGCTTGCTTGCAAGGCCAAAAGCACCATAGGCAAATGTGCCTCCCAGTTTTATGGCCTCTGTTTCCATAAAAAGTCTATAGAGGTTGGAAACTATGAAAAATAAAACTTGTCCTTCCACTCAGTGATTTTCAATTAAATATCAAACTAATTCCCTTGACATTATCTACCTGTCCTCAGAATGAGGCACATTCTCCCTTTTCTGCCCAGTGAATGGTTTTTCTTTTAAGTTTGGCTGAACTTTCAGCTAACTTACATTTTAGCGTCACGTAATACTTTCAGTCATCTTGAATAAATAAATAAATAATATTAGGATCTTCAGCAGGAGCTGTTGTGTATCTACCACTTGCCCTTGTGTCAGTAGCAGCAACTGAAATGGTTTACAATCAACAGTCATTCTTAGTAGTGGCAGGAATGTGTAATACTTCCCTTCTTTGAAATAAATAATAATAAATTGTTGCCTGCTTTTGTAAGAGTGGCCCTACAAGTTTGTTACACTTTGTCATTCCACTTTTTATGTACGAAATTTTAGCACTTTGTCATTCCACGCACAGCATGTACAAGTAACCTATACCCAACAGCACAGAACTGAAAAGCAACACTTGAAAACCAAACATTTTTTTTCAGCATTTTCATATGAAAAAAATATTGAGTGTGGTGATTCTGTCTCTCTGCTCAAGCTACCCTGTTCAACAGATGTTTCAAAGTGACAAACTAGAGTATGTGTATAAGATCTCACTAACAAACAATGTAGGTGTACACCATGTGAAAATGTTCCCCTAAAACAATTCCCTCTTCACAAAGAATCATAGAAACACGGCATTATTTAAATCTTAAAGAACAAACAAATAGAAGAATCAAACAATCATCTCAGGGCATAGCACTGACAAAGAATTCCACAATTCAGAATAGACAATCACTAGAGTTCAGCAGCAGCTGACACAACTTGTACATTCAAAGTCTTCTGTTGACTGAACGAGAAAGCAAGGAAGCAAAGGAAACAGGATGGTTTGCTGTTCAAGCAAGCTGCAAGGCATCCTATATCAGGCTGATTAAGGCTCTTCCACTCAATCAATTCGATGCCTGTGGTTGAAAATGAAGGCTAGCACAACAGGCAATGCTGCATTGCTCATAAGGTTGATCCCAACTGTTCCCCAATGTGGCACACACAGAACACTTTGCTGATGCCTCTAACACTTGCTGATACAACAGCTCATTTGGGCACATATCCAACAATGACTTAACAAAGAGAGAGAAGGCAGATGCAGGGCTTGATTACATTCATGTAAGACATGAGGAAAGTGTGTGGGCTCACATACTATGCATCATTTTTCTAGCAGTGAAACATGACCACCAGTTGTTCAGTTTTAGCAGTAGTTCAAAGGTGAGCTTCCCTTTATTGGTGTAGCTGGGATTCATTCTTCACCAGTTGCCCATAGGCACTTTCACACCAGTGTCCTGAATTCCTCTGGCATCAGCTCCAGACCAGGCTGATCCAAAGAAGCTCAATCACTATCTCTGCAGATCTTGTGGGTCACTGATAAAAATCTCACCCCTCCCTTGCCATCTGCCCCTGAACTCCTCTGCCACCACCCAGTGCCTCTTGATCCATATATTTCCAATATTTAGAACTCATGTTCCTTCTCTCTTGCATGCCAACCAGGATCATTAACCCCTGGTCACAGATATAAGGAAACATAGTTGATGGAAAAATGGTCAGCAATAAGCAAGGATTCCATGTGTACAATCCACACTCGTGTGTGAATGTATGAAAGGGTTGATGTTGAATTGGCTGAGAAACCACCAGAGGCTATTAGTGCTTTGTTTGCATTTTCCCAATCAACCTTCCCATCAGAGCAACTTCTCGGGAGGATTTGGAGTTTATATTTCTGTAATGATCATTATGGAGAAATTGGGTAGGTGGGTGGAGTTCTAGTCATTCTGCTATTTGGCCAACTATGGGTACGGAAAACACCGTCATGTTCTCCGAGCCTTCTATATGTTTAGAGAGCCAGAGTTAAGACAATTGTGTCCAATTACAGTGTGAGAAGTTGTCGGGGTGCCAATGCTATTATGAAGGCAAGATGAGGTTATAGCTGCCTTTTCCAACTTCCCTTACTGGAATTAACACCTAATTGGCTGCTCTTCTCTTCCATTCACAGCCTTACCAGCCAGCTGCCTCCATCCCTTCAGCATCCCACAAACTCGATACTAATTTTTCTCCTTTTTTCTTCTCAACAAATAAACTTGTGTATTTTCCCTTGCTTGTGTATCCTTTTCTCAATTGTAACTAGCCTATTAAATTATACACTAATATTTAAAGTTATGTTTTAACTTTCTGCAAGAAAACACAGAGAAAGCATTTATACATTTTGTATAAAATAGATGTGGTGGCTCAATCTATCCCATAATTAACGTAACGTTTCTTACATATCTTTATTTTCAGCTATGGATGTCACCCAGCTTGGCTTAAGAAAAGAATGATGAGTGAGTGAGATTTCTGCTTGGCCATAAAACTGCAAAGGTCACCAAATATCTCTGAGAACGATTTATTTTACAGATTTGTAGTAAGGGTAAAAATTTGATAACTCTACATATTCGCAGGGGTCGATTCTCTCACCCCTCCTGTTCAACACCTATATGAAGCCGCTGGGTGAGATCATCCGTGGGTTCGGG
>JAPKID020007447.1:0-10268 GCA_026931265.2 Tropidonophis doriae | reverse complement strand
TATATTTTAACATTTCCTGTACACCGCCCCGAGTCCCTGTGGGGAGAGGGGGCGGTATAGAAATATAGAAAAATAAAATAAAAAAAAACACACACACACCAGGAACAGGATGTGTCTCACAGGAGCAGATAGAGGCAAATCTCAGAGAGGCAGGAAATGCATCACAAAATAATGGAGATGAAAAAAGCTGCATACAAGACAGCCATAACACTTGTAACAGTAGCTGTGGTCAAGATGTTTCCTAGTGCAATTCAAAGCTCAAGTTTAAATTTATAAAATCTATGGCTTAGTAGAAAGATACTTGCAAGATTGCCTTTTCCAACCAATATACTCAGCCAAAAATAAATATCTTAGTAATCCCCCACTTTTATAAGATAAAAGGATTGAAACTTGAGAGTCTTCTTCCTTTGCTATGGCTCTGGTATTGTGGAGAATTAGAGTTTGCAGTACTGATTTCTGCTAGAAAACCGATAAACACAGGGTCCTTCTAAATCACTTAGGATAGGCCAGTTAGCTAATATTACAGTTTTATGAATGGGTTTAATGATTCCTGAGGTATTACGATTGTGTGTATTTGAAATTAATTGACTTAATTAATTTTTAATTTTAGTTTACTGTGGACATTTCAATTTCTACATTGTGTTATTAACTGTTAATATCTTAATAAAATATAGCAGCATAGATAGACAAGCAGATAGATAGACAGACAGACAGACAGACAGACAGACAGACAGACAGACACTGTAAATACATTTTTAAAACTTTGGTATGCACACAACTGATAGAGTCCTTTATAAGCATATCCATAACAGCTGTATCAAGTTGTTGTTTAAAATGTGCTTTCGCACTTTATATATGTAAAAAAGTGGTGTGATTCTTATGTACTTCCAGTTCATATCAGCATGATGTAAATTGTGAAGTATCCCACAGTGAATATTTTGGCTTGAAATGTCTCTTTCCCTCCCCCTCCCTCCCCCCTCTCTTTTACTTTTGAGCAGTGCTAGCAAACCCCACTTATTCTCAAAGTATTAACTTTCTCTTTTATAATGGACATTTTATTGTTTGGGCAAACTAATTACAATGCAGAAGGGGAATGCAGTGGTAGGTTTATTGTCTTTACTTCTTAGCTAGCAAGTGTTGGATATAATCACTAAGATCCATAACGGTTTCTTTATGGTACAGAATAATGGAATATAGAAATTGTGTTGTGTGTGAACTAAAGTGGAAAGTATCACAGTTAGGAAACACACAGTAAATACAGAATTGTACTTATAGCATAGTCCATAGTCTAAAAATCCATGCTACAGATCAATGAATATAAGGGGAAGAACTGCAAGACACATGAAATAGTGCTTGAGGTGCAAAGAGAAGAACATGCACATGTATGATCTAGTCATAGTCTCCTTGCTAACATTTGAGTTTCTATTCAAATAAGAGTAGGTGGCAGCATCTTTGCAACAACATATGAAATTTAGTGCTAATGCCTCCCATTTCTCTTGATTGTTGCTGACATGTTTCCACACCTGGAGTCGACCTGAGGTAAATTAAATTGATTGGACATGATTTGGAAAGGCACACACCTCTATAGAAGGCATCACAGCTGACAATGCATACTGTAGCACAGCAAAAGCCATGAGGTCAAAGAAACTGTCAGCAGCGCTCAGAGACAGGATTATTGCAAGGCACAGATCTAGGGAAGACTACAGTAAAATTTCTGTTGCACTGAAATTTCCTAAAAGCGCAGTGGCCTCTATAATTCTCAGATGGAAGAAGTTTGGTACAACTAGGATTCTTCCAAGAGCTGGTCGCCCATCAAATTGAGCAATCAGAGGTGAAGGACCTTAGTAAGACAAGGACATGATGGTCACTCTGACTGAACTCCAGAGATTCTGTGTGGAGATGAAACAGAGTTCCATAAGAACAACCATCATTGCAGCCATTCACCAATCTGGGCTTTATGGAAAAGAGACTAGATGGAAGCCTCTCCTCAGTGCAAAACACGCAAAAGAGTTGTTGTGCTCACTTAGAGTTTGTTCCTCACAGTCTGAGAGTCCTTCAGGTGCTTTTCTGCAAACTCTAAGTGGGCTTTCATGTGTTTTGCACTGAGGAGAGTCTTCCATCTAGCCACTGTTCCATAAAACCCAGATCGGTGGATGGCTGCAGTGATGGTCGTCTCAGACAACATTAAAAAAACAACCATAACTTATTCTCCAGAATTGCTTTCAGATTTACATAAATATGTGAAGGGGAAAAATGCTGTATATAGTCGTGTTCCTTTTTTCACGTAGACATTTTGCATTTGGACCACATCTGTAGGGAGTTGCATTCTTCCATTAGAGTTATCATCTCGATTTCTGTAAATGTACCTTTTTTGTTTGCCCCAGCTGTGCTCAGCTCAGAAAGGGAAGACAAATGATTCTCAAATGACATTTGAAGATAGAGCCACAGCAGATGGTGACAGTGCATAGTAGTGAATGTTTCTCATGGTAGTCCCTGAAGAAGGAGGCTTCAGAGAGAGTGATCTGGGATTGGATAGCAGGTTTTATTTTATTTTTTATGACACTCAGAGGGAATGGTGTTGAGAGAAAAAGAGAGTGATGATTTAAACACTGCTATAAACATTATTTCATGCAACACACTCTGACTTAGAGCCAAACACTTGTGATTTCCTAATCACAAAAGCACTGATTTAGCTCACACCTACTGTCAACACTGATGTAAGTGGCAAAGACTTCTGAAATTCTAATGCAAGCCACTGAGCTTGGGTGGGAGTAACCAGAGGTGTCAGACCTGGAAGCCATCTTTACCTTTTGGATTTCAGGCCTGCCACATTTTCTACTGTGGGAAAATGGGAGGGGGGATTATACCGAGTGAGGGAGATATGTTTTATTGTTGTTGTTGTTGTTGTTGTTGTTGTTGTTGTTGTTGTTTAAATTTCTATACCACCCTTCTCCCTTCCGGGACTCAGAGCGGTGTACAGGCAACAATAAAATCACAAGTAAAAAACATAGAAACCTTTAAAAATACATTAAATGATAAATAGCCTGTCTTAAAACCTTGTTAAAATCCCTGCTAAAAAACCAGTCAAAACTATACCATTTAAAACTATGCCAGTTAAAAAACTATGCCAGGCCGGCTGCACGAAATAAATAAGTCTTCAAGGCCCGACGGAAAAGGCGCAGGTCCGTGGTTGTCCGTAGGTCAGGGGGTAGGTCATTCCAGAGGGCAAGAGCTGCCACAGAGAAGGTTCTCCCCCTAGGGGTCGCCAGCCGACATTGTCTGGCCGATGGCACCCTGAGGAGACCCTCTCTGTGGGAGCGAACTGGACGGTGGGAGGTATTTGGTAGCAGATAAGTATTACCTATAGGGTATTACCTATATGTGGAGTAACTCATAATTTACTTGTTTGAAAAAGGAGATAGATTTACAGCCGATAACTATAATGTGATATACTGTATAGCATAAAACAGAAATAGTTTAGTTTTGCATTCAATCTCAGCTCATTTTGAGTTACCATATTATTGCCGATTTGAATTGTATTAGAATTCCCGACTGTATCTATCAACATTTAGCTTATAGTGCATTTCTGTGTATGTCTGCTTACTAAGAACCACTGTTCTCAATTACAGGATTTACTCCTAGGTAAATATCTGTAGGCTTGTAACCTCAGATCATTCAGACACTGGAGCTTGCTATTTCAATCAGATAATCCATTCTTCTTAAGCCAGCTAGTTTCCAGTTCTTTTGTGAGTGAGCTGGTGGATATGCCTAACGTATAGCAATTACCGATCATTCGGGTGAAAACTAAATGAAACTGCTACTCTGAGGCACACAAATCAGATTGCACAAATTGCCTTAGGTCTGCTGAATCTTAAACAGATGGGCAGCTGTGTGTGATCCTTTGCCTACACACAGCCTCTAAAGAAAATCCTTGGGGCAGAAACCAAACAGACGGCAAAGAGCAACATTTGCGTGTCAAGGAGCACACCCACTTTGGAGAGAAACTCTGGTGAATATGACAAAAGACAATGCTGGATTCCAAATTAATTTCATTAGCAAGAATGTGCTTACAAGCAGTTCATTGTTGGATGAAGAGAGGGTGAGTGTTCTTGAAAGGTAAAATGAAATAAATGTGAACCACTCCTTAGTTAACTGCAGAAAGGTACAAGAAGAGCAGTGTGTTGGAGAAATTCATGTATAAAAGATTTCAGATTATTTATAAATATATTATTTAATACATTGTTACTATGTTTATCTGCTTGGTGATTGGACAGACTGAGAATGAATGTAATTAAGATTTTATTTACTTTTATTTGTTATGAAACAAAGGCCATTTAAATCGGGTCTCCAACCTTTGCAACTTTAAGTCTGAAGGACTTCAGCTCCCGGACTTCTCCAGCCAGCTTTGCTTTGCTGGCTGGAGAAGTCTGGGAGCTGAAGTTGCAAAAGTTGGAGACCCCTGTTCTAAATGGTATTCAATCTGACTAATAATAAAAGTTATAGCAGATAACATGCAAAACAAAAACAAAAAACAACCACCACCAATTTAAGGTATTTTTTTTTTTAGTTTAGCATTATCTTGGAAAATTTGTAAATATAATCAGCTAGTCACATTAACTCTTGAACTTTTTCAGCATGTTTTTCCCCTAATCAAGTCATGTATTGATAGACGGAGAAAATGGCTCCCAGGATTTCTAGTCACATAGCATGCTTAGGTAATGTTTTCCATTGCAAGTAATTACAAAAAAAAAAGTTCCTAAACTCTTGATTTTTCTTTTTCAGGAAGACATCTAATTCACACATAATTGCATAGAAAAGCAAAAGCTGCCCTCTAGGTCTCGGACTGTAATATTTAGATTCCAAAATGGCTTTTTCCAAAACGTTCAGAATCTTGTTTGGGGCATCACAGATATTCTTAACAATTATTTTGCGATCACCTCCCTTATTTGTTTAGTTTAACACTGAACCTTGATTTGTAAACTAATAATGAACATTTGGCAATAAAGAATTGATATTTAGAATATCTTTGCACGCTCCCCACCATCATAACTGATAAGGCTTCTTGGATGAGAAGTGAAACAACAACAGCAACTACTAGAACTACTACTATTACTACTACTACTACTACTACTACTACTATTACTACTATTATGACCTGGATGGGTATGAATCTCCATAGACATATGAAGACATAATTTCATATATTGTATGCCAGAGAAAAAAACTGTGGGCCTAGTTCAAATAAGAACCACAAATAAGAGATTTGGGGCCATTTTACTGTGAAAGAAATTCACACTGGACACAGAAAATTGTGCTGGCTATTCTATTAATCTATTTAATCTTCAGGGGAAGTTGCTTGAACAACTAGAGGCAGTTTGGCTTCTTCTGATATGGCCTATTATTTGAAACTGTTTTTTAATAGCACTTCTCATTTCTGGCTATTTGGAATGCGCTTACTGCTGTTTTACTTATCATTTTGTATTAAATCACTCTGAAATTGTTGATGATGAAAGCTGCGGTATAGCTATGTTTAAAACATTTGCATTCAATAGATTAAAAAGAACAATTATGTGAGCTGGCCTTCTCCTATATGCTGTTTCGTCTCAAATATATGGAGTATTTTTCTTGCAATGAATAAATCTCATCTCCTTCAAAATGAAAAACCAGGAGTGAAAGTAATTGCAGTGTATTGGGTTAATAGTGTTGTTGGTTGATTAAGCATTCCTGCAATCTTGTATTGTTGCTTGATTGCTCTGGGTTGCAGGAGTTAACTTTTATAGAATAGCTTTTCCCAATCTGATCAACTTCCAGATAGCTAAAATTCAAAACTCTGAATTCCTAGCCAACATTGACATGGCTGAGAATTCTGGGAGTTGAAGTCCATATAAATCTGAATATTGCACATTTGATGAAGGGCTAAATAAGAGATTGCGAGATTGGCTAGTCGGTGGAATTTTCAGTAAAAGCAAATATGATTAATCTTACAACAGCATGTAGAGAGTAATAGATTAAAATGAGCTGTGTCACTATTGTGGCAGAGGTTCATGCATGACTCAATATAGATCTAAAGGAGAAACCTGCAGAAAATGAAGAATGGGAAGCCTATTGCTCTGGGAACAGCAAGTCATCTGCTAAAGATAAAAAAAATGCTGCTGTAGAGGGTACCACTGATGAAAAAATGAAACTTAATGAGGAATAACTTGGAAACCCATACTGTTCAACGTGAAATGAGACCAGTAGTATGATTCACAGTAGGAGTGAATTGGCAAAAACATATCAATGCAAATGGACATTGTTTCTGCTATATATTCAGTTATATCAAGGTTGTGAATCTAAGCAGAATATCAGAGATCTTAAATTAAAACCAAGAGAAAAACAATTGAAAACTTATATTGAAGAACAGAGAAATTCCATAGAGTAATACAGTACCTGTTGCAAATTATAACAGCCAGCAAGGGAGATTGGATTTATAAATTATGGAAAAAAAAGCTTAACCAGCACTTGAGTTGTGATTGGCTAAAGAAGCTGCAATGGACTGGGATTCAATCAGCAGCCTGTGCACTAAATTTCTTATTGTGGAGACCCCTGGGAGTAGGGTAATGTATGTATTAGATGCTATGCCTGTGTTCAGAGACGGCATTGGCATTTTAATGGTAAAATAAATTTATGGAGAAATGCTACACCTAAGTTTCACATGTCCAGGTGCATATGGCATATGGAAAGAGAGAGAGATTCAACGGGACTGGATGGAAACTTGGGGAATTTGTTCAAAGGCTGACAGGAGCACATGGGTTGCATCTGTGATTCTTGTGAAAAGAATGGAACTGTTCAAATCTGTTGGAACTTGACGTTACCATCAATCTTCTATTGGAGGCTGAGCAATAGCCTTGGTCTAAAGTTGAGAACATTTTTTCCTAACCTGGATGAGGGACAGTATTTCAGCAAAATAGACATTGCAGAGGCTTACTTGCACTTATAAATGGAGAAAAATATCCAAGGTGTTTTACATCATAAATAAACAAAAAGTTGTATTATTATAATAGATTGGCATTTGGAGACATTTCTGCCCTAGCAATTTGGCAGAGAGCTATGGACCAAGTGCTACAAGGTTATCTAGGCTCCTAGTATAAATTTGATGATACCAGAGAAAATATATTGGCCAAAATCCTCAGTGCAGGTGACAAAGATTAAAGAACAGTGCAATAAATGTGGATTTTTAAAAAAGAAAACCTAGAATTGCATGTCACAGGCACACCATTGATGCAGAAAGCCTACACAAGGCCAAATTACATGTCACAGCTATGATCCTCTTTAAGATTTATTAATTATTGTAATCATTTCCTCTAAACTTGCCCGCTGTACCCCATCCCCTTAATATTCATCTACAAGTGGGCAGGGCACAGTGTTAGACAAAACTGAAAAGTTTCCATATGAAAAACAAGTGATATCAGACATGGGATTCACACCTTATAAGCCATATTTGTCAGTGACACCAGCTCTGGATACATTACAATAAGGCACTGGCTCAGTTATGTCACCTATTATGAAAGTTAGCAGGAACATGAAAAAAATCTTTGCATTAGGCATGTTAAAAAAGTGTAAAAATAGATTTGCATGAATAGGAGCATACTGAGATTGTTTGAGAAGCCAAAGGCTTCAAACAACACTTTCATAGAAAGGTATTTATCCTCATCACAGATCATCAGCTTCTACTGCCAGTTTTCAGTCTACAAAAAAAAGATTCTTCTTACAGCAGCTGTTCAAATCTAGCATTTGTCTTTGTTCCTTGGGGGACACAGCTACAAAGTAGAATTCAAAAGGACTCTCAGTCATGTAAATGTAGATAGATTGCCTCATTTATTTCTATAGGTTAACAATCTGAAACAATAACATCCAATGGGTTTCTTTTGATATGTTTTCTCTTACATAGACCTGGACAGCGGAGATCATTCAGGAAGATTCTAGCAATAGCACTACACTGTCTCAACTTTATATGCAACCTAAAATGGCGGTAGTACACAGCAAAATAATTATACTAATGGTCAAATATAATCTGAGAAGCATCTGAACAGTTGAAGCAAGCTGTGCAATCTGACAGTGAAACAACATTTTTCCACTTTTCCATAAACTCTAGAGGTGAATATAAGTGGACTATCAGAAAGTGCAAAGACTAAACTGCACCTCTTATATTGTACAGATTGCTCCTTATAACATTTTGAAGTAAATATTGACCAACTAATGAGAACAGAAGTACGGAAAGAAAAGACTGTGGCTGGTGTGATTGTGACAAAGCTGTAATTCCTGAGATACAAACAGTAAGATCTACCCGCTCCCCTGAAGTATACACACAACTTGGTTGCTTCTTCATAGATGACAGCACTGGTTGTTGTGACAGATGCTGTCCCGTTTCCATAGGACTTCCACCACAGTGCATTGTAAGAATGTTTCCTCATCTAGATGGGGAGGGGGCAGACTGCATTAGGTTATTCTCATTAGTTGGTTAAGCCTGCCTTTGATCTAGTATTGTTGCTTAATTGCCTTGAACCGCCTGGGTATGTAACAAGGCTGTATGGGAGTTAGTTCATCTGGAAGTTTTCATGAATGCAAGCAGCTGTAAAACTTGTTCGTGACTCCAGTGTCTTTGTCTGATCAGCAGAAAAGGCACAACTGTGATATTTTAAGGAACTTTGAACAGAAATGATGAAGAATAATCATGGTGGAATATTAGTGGGAAGGCAGAATAGAGAATATCTTTTATATATATATATATAGGGGGGTTTGAGATGAGAGGGGAAGAAAGCAGAAGTCTCTCATGATAACAAAAATGAGGAGAGCCCAAGATGGAATGTAACAAGAGATCAAAGATGAGAGGAAGAGCAAAGCCAAGACATCCAAAGCTTTAAGCAAGGGTGTGAATTGGGTATGAAAGATATCAGTGGAGTGAACTGTAAAGAGGTAAGACATGATCAAAGCCCTTGCTAGACAAATGTAGGCAGCTGAATTCTGAGCAGTAACACAAGGTTTAATGCTGCAAATAAGACTGGAAACCACAATTTTACAAGAATGCAGCGATGAAAACGATTAAACCTTAAACCAGTATCTTTGCAGTGCAAACAGGGTTCTGGCTAAAATAAGAAAACAAGTTGTCTTATTTTTTCTTCAACAAAAGTTACTGTTGAAAAAGTCTGGTGGCAATGATTTAGGCCAGAGGAGTTGATAATTAATTTTGAATAATATCCAGAAAAGGATAAGTGCAGGCAGACAGGCTGTTGGTTGCCTGTATTAAGTTTAAGAATTGGCTGGATCATGCAACACCAGAATTGGCAGCCAAGGGAACTAAAAGAAGGCCAAGGAGAGACAGCTCAGAAATGATAATTGAGACCAGAAAAACAGACAAGTGTGCCAGAATTTTGTTTTTTAAAAAAGCAAAGTAGAATTCCAAGAAATGAGTTCATGGAGAAGAAAAATAGTTAAAGTTGTGCACCTTTTTAGAGCTGGAAGAAACTGTACAGGTCATTTAGTCTAATCTAGCCTTCTGCTCAGTACAAAATCTCAGACAGACATGCTGATTTTCTTTCCAAATCCATGACCCACTTCCACACTATGAAATAGACATAGGCCAATATTGAAATAAAAACACAACAATTGGAAGAAGAAAATATAGGTGTCTGTTTTCCAGAAAGAGGGGACAAACCCAATAGGGGTCTGCAAACATTTAATATGGAGAGTTGATCCAAAGGCAATTCAATTAAATCTCTGCCTGAAATTTCTGAACTGAATCAGCAAGTTGATTTAAATTGTCAAGATGACTTGGATTTCTGTGAATCAATTCAATTGGCTTGTTCAGTGCAGACATCCAAATCAAATCTGATTTTCTCAATCAAATTGGATGTCCAAATTAAATTAGACCATCCGTCCAAACTGAATTAACAATTAAATCAGATTTTGTCCTCTCTCTGTGTTCTAAAACATACTATGATATGTGAAACAGAATAAAATGTGAAAACTTGAAACTTCCCCGGAAACAGATATGCATCTCTTCATTCCTTTATGACACACATACATAGCTAGTATATATGGAAGATAACACTGAGAAAATCTTGGGAGACATCATTTCTTGCCCTTCCATTTTCTTGTCAGCTAGCAAAACTTGTTGATAAAGCTATCCTTCCACACTCCTTTTTTTTAAAAATTCAAAAAGTTTTATTGGTTTTACAATTTTTTCTTGGGAAAAGGGTAAATAGGATACACAGGAAATATTTTGAAGG